>CAJUYI010000593.1:127416-139369 GCA_910591695.1 Galerucella pusilla | reverse complement strand
GTGGATGGGATTTGTGCTCTAAACGTTTTTGTAGTGTCGTGATAAATAATAATATTATATTTGGATATTTGATATTGAACTATTTTTAACGAATAGGTATTTGGACATTTTAATAAAATGGGCAATAAACGCGGGATAAAAAAGAGTTGTGGTGTAGTTAGTGCTAAAAGACGGCGGTAAGTTACTTAATTTGGGTTTTCATGGTAATATTTAGGGAATAGGCAATTGATGGCAAACCTATATTATATTTCTGCAAAATTGGTATTGATTAGTTATTGTTGGTTTGAAATATTTTTCTAAGTTTAAATGGTTTTAAAGAGTATATTCCAGCTGGCAAAATAGCTTATTTTCTGTTTACATATTTCTCAGTCATCTTTTAAAAAATCTAAATGATTTTTTGACTTTATTGTTATTGGATATCTCTTATATATTATACATACTTATTAACTTAAATTATGAAGATAGTAAGAGACAAGGAATAAATAATTATGAAGCAATATGTTTGAGAAAATTTTTGAAAATCCGATTAATAGCTAGATACCTACCAGTGGAAATCTATTCTTAAATTTTTAATTTTTAATCAAGATTTGTTATACTTTTGGATAATGTAGATAATGATAATATGGATATATAATAATATGAATTTTAAAATAACTATATATTTTTATAGGGCTGCATTGGTACGCTGGCGGGGAATTGGTAATGAAAATTTAACTAATGTAGAAAAAAATGAAATGGAAATTCCAACTTTGGACCAAAAAACATTTCCAGATACCTATTGATGTTGAGAAGGAAATTCCAAAAAAAGAATTTTCCTTAAGAGGAAATAGAGTCATTGATGTGGCTCACTTTTGGCAGCAGATCCAGAACTTTCAACATTTACCCTCTTTTTCATGTTCTCTTGTAAACTGCCAAATTATCAACGAAGTTAGGAATGGATTTGCTTCTAAGTTTATTGTACAATATAATATGTGTAATGCAAAATTTCCCTTAAATTCACAACAAAATGACGAAATGGATATTAATATGGCAGCAGCTCTTGGTAAATATATTTTATAAAAATGTTGTGCTAAAAGTCTAATCTTCATGCCTCGTCTAAGTATTTCTGTCGAACTGTAGCTGGTGCGTTTTCCTTTGGACTGTACCCTGTTTATCTGTTGGTTCTCACTTCACGTACTCATGTGTCTAAATTCGAATTCTCTCAACGCTACTACGCGGACGTTCTCGCTGCTTCTCTTTCCGAACTTTCGTCGACCGTCTAACCGGGCAGCAGGTCCTATTATCCTCTTAAGTTGTTCAAGAAAGGGAGGGGTGAATCCAATTATTATATTCCCTTCCCCTTCTTGAATAACTTAATGTAGAATACAAAGTACTGCCTTATTTATTCAAGAAGGGGAAGGGAATATGATAATTGGATTCACCTTTCACCTAAAGCCACCTTCAAAGCAACAAAATGTCCTGCCTGGTTCGTGTCGCTAGTTCGTCTCGCTCCCGAGATATCGCAGTTGGCCATCGTAACTTAATACTACAAATAACCCAAAACAGAGTTATCAAGTTTCACGACTGGGGGATATTTCCGAGAAAAATGGATCATGCTTCGCTTTATAATAATTTTCTTTCTCACCCTAAAAAATGGGATTTTTTTAGTTTATGCTAGTCTATTAAGTTGTTAGTGGTTATTTTGTGAATTACTGTAAGTACAGTCATTGTAAATTTACTTTGTTACTCCGAGATACCTATCTAATTTCAACGTGGTTCCAAAGGGGAGCCATCTATCTGACATAGTTGCCTAATCGTTTGTATTTGAAATTATTCATATTATCTTATTTTCGCTGATCATTTCAGACTATTTTCAAATATAAAATATTTGCTAATATTGTTGACTTCAATAGTGAACTATAAATTGTGTGCGGTTCTTTTCTTCAATTTAGTGCAGACTTTAAATGATACGGGTCATAAACTTTACACCTTTTACGGACTTCAATCATTTGTGTATATATATTCTTTAGTGTTTTTCAAGTACCTACTTAGACAATTTTAACTATAGTTTTTTTCAGCTAGTCCTTTAAATACAAAAGATAACTGCTGGAAGTCTAGCCTTTCATTTAGCTCAACTGATCCTTTAATTATTCAAGTCATTCCTCTGGCTTAAGCCAAGAATGACAAGGTCCGATACCTCATTATCGGTTATCCTTCGATTGCTCTCGAAGATGCTAAAAGTTATGGAGACAATCTAATGTACAGTTCAATTATTCATCCCTTTCTCTCCAGCAACAAATTAGGCTCGTATCGCTAGCTTCCTCCGTTACCAAGATATTGCACTTGACTACCCTAAGTTAATATTATGGTAGAGGACCACGCGTTTCTCGGCAACTGCTGGAGCAACAAAATCAATTATTTGGTAACAAATTATGAGCCGGGTACGGAACGTGCCCTCCAAAATGGCCCTCGCATCAGTAGCTATTTCTGCACTTTTCTGTTAAAATGACAACGCGCATTAAAAAAAATATATTATAATACAAATCGCTCTATACATAAACAAATTACACATGTACATATTCAACAACATAGAGATTATAGTCAATAATTTGAATCACTTAATGTGCAACGGCATCAATCCAATTGAACTACCGCCACCTCTCCCTCCTCCTTTCCCACCTCCTCTTCCTCCTCCTTTCCCACCTCGTTTACTTTGCCACCCTTTTGCCGGTGACTTTTTCTTAGGACTCTTCGCAGTTCTTTTCCTCCATTTCGATTTCGTACTTTTATTATTACCACCGGTCCATTTCCGTTTCGTTCCTCTATTAGACGAAGGTAGCGAACTGCTCCAATCGTTTTCTTCGTCATATCTTCCACCAAAACTGGGAGATTCCGTTAATTTTGGCGCCGTTTCTAAAGCGTCTACTTGTTCGCGGAATTTCGACGTTATAGCCAAGAAATTCTCTCCGCATTTTTTGAAATTGGCCGCTGTAACGTGCTGGATTTTTAAAAATTCTTCTTTGGTCTTCGGCAAAACGTCGGACATCGTCTTAATAGCTGTTAGGTTCATGATTGCCGATAAAGTCAAGTTTCTTTCCAACGCTAATTTGCGACATTCTTCAAGTAAATCTTCATGGCATTGTACTTTGAGTTTATTTATTTTCGTTTTGTTAAATTTGGAATATGCTGAGCTTTTCGTTTTGTTCGTAGTTACAGGAAGAGGTTTAGAAGGACCTGGGATTTCTTTATCTTCCACCACTTCCACTTCTACTATACTAGTATTTATCTTCTTTGCAGACTTCTGAATAACAGGTATTGTGATTTTTAAGTCTGGTGTGTTGAGAGCATTAAATTTTGTTCCAGTTGTTATATAAACAACGGGAAATTGTCCTGTGTTAACTACTTTATCTTGCAGAACGTTTTTTAGTACCATATTTTTTAAAATTCTTTGTATATCAGTTTTATCAAACGAAGAGCCTGCTCCATATAACCGATGTTTATCATGTCCCATTTTAAGGATTTTTTGTATTTTAGAACCTTTATAGACATCAGCTACATGTAACATTGTTACATTACTTCTTGCTGTTAGATCTTTCACCAGTGTTCCTAATTGTTTCGCTTCATTTGTCACTTCTATTGTACTATAAGCATTAATATTTTCACAATTGTCACAAGTTGTCGCTTTATTTCGAATACACAGTTGTCTATTAAAATTTTCCCCGAGGTGGATTAGCTGCAAATAACGACGGCAGTCGACCATGTTTTCTGCAAATGAGACCATTTGTTTTAAGTTATTGCTGTGACCTTCGCGGACACCATCGTTACATTTTCTGTGTAGCTCCATCAACTGAAATAAATACATTTTTTTGAATAGAAAATAATAAACTTGAATGATTTTTCTCACTTTTTGTAATCGTAATACATCACAGTAATTATAAAACAAATATGAATAAGAAATATCTCCATCTCTTCCTGCTCTTCCAGATTCTTGATAAAAACCTTCAACTGATTTTGGTAATGAATTATGTATCACAAAACGTACATCGGGTTTATCAATTCCCATTCCAAACGCAATTGTAGCAACAATTACAAAAAACCTAAAAAGAGAAGTATGGTTATCAAATATAATCAATAAATAACAAGTTTCACAACAACCATAAAAATCAATAACTGCCACTCTCATTACTTATCTATGCAGCAAGGCGTTGCAAAAGGTTTAACTCTCTCTATACCTCTACAATTTTTTCTGTCATGACATTAATATTCCAACCTTCAACAAGCAAACCTACATTCTCCATAATGTCGCCATTGCCCATAACAAAACCCTGCCACAGGCTGTTGATGATTTACAAAATGTATGTAACAGCATAGTTTCATTTTCTAATGAATGGAGAATTCAAATAAACCTTAAGAAACTAACTTTATTATCTTCAACCACATAGCCTACCAAAATGTTTATACAATCAATATCCAAAATCACATAATTCAACCCTCACAACACTGTAAATACCTTGGCTTGGCCTAAATCTACACCATAAACTGAATTTTAACTACCACACAAAAGGTGAAATTCTGTAAGCAAATGTTAAATTTTAACACACAATTAAAAATAAGACAATCATCTAACCCATTTTTGCTAGTCTGTATGCATATTAATAACGGAAAACTCTTTATTGGATACCATACATGTTAAAATTTGGATCATAATCTTGACTATGTATGTATAGATTAAAACATTTATAATAGCGTTAACTTTGTCAAATTTAACGACGTACCGTTAATTTTTAACAACTTCTTAAAGGAAGTTAAGAAAAAGGCCATTGCAAGAGCTAAACATTTTAGAGCTTTGACTTACAAAAACGAAGGAATCAGCATAAAAGTAGCAAGTGATATATACCAAATGATATGTACACCACTTCTGGAATATGGCTCTATATTATTTCAAACCTGCTCAAAACCAGTCCTGAACAATCTACAAGTAGTAGAATCAACTTGTCTCAGAAGCATAACCAAATTAAGACACCCCCAGAACCCTATAGACTGTCCATCAAACCAAAGGCTATATAATACTGTCAAAATCACACCTATCTTGGAAAGAATGGATGAGGTAAGCAAGAAGTTCGCAAAAAGAGTTTTTACTAGTTTGGAGCAAATTGAAAGCAAACTAATCATTTCTAGGCAGAGGCAATGACCAAAGATGGTTAAAAATAGCATATTAAATACAGAAAACTGAAAAGAAATAGTCCAAAATTTTTTGGAATGAGAAATAATCGGCCCTATTCCGTATCACGTTATGTTATTTAACGACCATCGTTAAGTGTGAATTTCTGTAATATAACGATATGTCTAAAAATACCGATTCTGTATCATCATGCTCATAGTTATGTTAACGAGAATCGTTATTTTATCATCGTTAAAATAACTGGACCAGTTTGACAGCTTGTTATGACTTAACGATATCGTTAAGTGGAACAAATGTCAAAAATCTAATCAGTTTTTGCTATATATTCGTGGTGATTTGTAATTTTTTACAACCAAACATAGGCTGCTTTTGGATGGTCCTGTTTTTTTATATTAACTTTATTAGCAAATTATTCCCACAAATTGTTAATTATTTTAATCTCGCATGGTTTGCTCTTCCCCCTTATTACAATAGGACGATTTTCTAAAAATTCCAACAGCATGTCATACTGTGGCCTTGTTATTTTTGGAAGGCGTACTTGTTCTACCATTTATAATTATATTAAGTACACTTAAATGTAAACTTTCCTCGCGTTATATTGTACAAATTGTACTTCTGTCAGATGACCCTTGTCCCTGCTTCTGTCATATGTTTTGATGGTATGTTATATAAAGGTTATACTTTGACGGATCTAACGAGACCGAATCCATCTCTTTTCACATTCACTGAAGGTGAGAATCAAAACTTACTTCTTTTTTAACATATAATTTTAACAATATCGTTAATGAAGCTTGATAGGGAATCACAGAACAGTTAACAATATAGTTAAATACGATCGTTATTTTAACATAACGGACCATCGTTAAAAATAACATACATGATACGGAATACGGCTGATAGGGCGTTATTTTGGATTGGTTCCAATTGGTTGAGTACCGACATTTTTGCGGGTGAGTACACGACAGCTCCATAGTCTATTTTGGGCCTTATTAAGGATTTGTATACATGTAATAATGTAGTTTCGTCTGTGCCCCATTTTTGGCTGGCTATATTTATATAAAATATTGAATACCTCACAAGAAAATAAAGTATCTTAACTTTTAATTGATAATTATGAACAGTTTTCATTTAGCAGGGAGAAAAGAATGTAAAAAGATGCTAAAGAATAAAAATGTTTTACCTGTCTTGCATCCATTCCCGTTGAATAGCATTGCGAATTTTATCTGACATACCAGCATGATAAGGTCTTGACATAATATTAGCTTTGTTCAAATTATCAGCCAAAGTGTCACAGTCATTTCGAGCCAAACAATATATAATGCCAGATTTTCTGACAAACTTTTTTTTAATCAAGTTTATTATCTCTTCATTAGCGAATTTGCCTTTTTTTGGAATAACCTTCAATTAAAATAATGATAAATTTTATTAAAAATGTTTTAGATTTTCGATTTTGACTTACCTGATATTTAATATTGGGTCTATTAAAACTCATGATAAACCTTTTAACATTTTTCAATTTCAAAATGGTGATGACATCGTTTTCTACTTGTTTTGTAGCAGTAGCTGTAAGGCACATTATTGGAACATTTGGAAATTCACGTTTAAGAAAAGTGAGCTGTTTATAATCAGGCCTAAAATCATGGCCCCACTGTGATAAACAATGTGCTTCATCAAGAATAAACCTAAAACAAATACATTTAAAAAATAAAATTCTTTGATCATGCCAAAAATTTAAAGTACCTAGCCAACTTTCCTCTCTGATACAAAGTCTTCATCATATCCTCGACAGCTTTAGAAGCCATGATCTTCTCGGGTGTGAGATACAACAATTTTATTAGTGGTTCCCTACAATGCAATTTATTCATGATACGATTTGTATCTTCTAGGCTAACATCTTGGCAAAGATGTGCAGCTGCAATATCTAGACCATTCATTTTATCTACCTGGTCACCAATCAGAGCCCTTAGAGGAGAAATGACTATTGTAACTCCTTCACTTAAAACAGCTGGGAGTTGGTAACAAAGACTTTTACCACCTCCTGTTGGCATAAGTACAAAACAATCATGCCGATTTAAGGTTGCATTAATAATTTCACGTTGTTGAGGCCTGAAAGTTTGAAGACCAAATTTTTGGTGCAAAATTTCTTCCATAGAATCAGAGAAGTGGTAATGTTTGGTAAACTCAGAAGTATTATCATCACGATCAGTGAAACTGGGGATAGTGGATTCTTCGTCAAATACATCTTCGTCCCAATTAATTGCAGATACTTCTTCTGTGTAGCGGTGTTCCGAAGTTTGTGATGAAGATGCTTTATAAAGGAATAGACAAAATGACATGGAGAAGTTGAATTATAATAAATATAACTACATGCAAATAGACCACTTCCACATTTTAATTACCTGTTGCCAAACTTGCTCCTTCAATGCCCATATAGCCAAATTTTAAAATTTTACAAAAATATATGTTTTTATAAGTGAATTAATTTCTAGTTAACTTATGATGATTTTTCATATTCATTGTGAAAAAGGTTAATTTGTCATGTATCTTGAATAAAACACATGCACTTACCTTTATTATTTTCAACATTGGCTGTAAAACCGTCCTTCCCTACTGAGCTTGAATGAATATCCGACTTGTTAGATGCTCCACCAAATAATTTTTCAAAAGTTTCATCATCCATATAATCATCTTGAGAGGCATTTAGTGATTGACTAACTATGGTTATTTCATCTTGAATGAATTTGTTGTTAACATCAATTTCTGTTTTGTTTGTCACATTGTTTGATACATTTTGATGTATTATTGGTGAACCAATTGAAACATCACTGCACTTTTTTTTAATAGATAATAAACTAGGACTCTCACATGCTGACGAATTAGACTTAACAGGTTTTGTTGAAGTATCAGGTGAACCTGGTGTATTGAAATTGATCTGCTGTTTCACGTTCTCTGCTTCTTTAGCATGTAGGTTATTTAGGGTATTTTCATTTTGATTAGAGTTTGGTTGTTTTTTTATAGTTTCTGTAAATTTGCATTCTTCAACACTGTCTCCAAAAAGAGAGTTAAAAACAGAAGAAATATTGGTTGTAGTCTTCTTGAATTGAAATTTTTGAGAGCTCTTAGGTACTACCGTTTCTGAAGTATGTTTTAATGTATTCTTCGGAATTGTTTTCTGTGTTCCACTTTTATCTTCAAATTCATCCGAAGAAATAGTATGTACAAGATTTTTAAAGTTCAATTTTGTTGGAGAGATGGTTTTTCTTTTGTCTTGGTTGTCTTTTATTTGACTACTACTACACATAGATTCAACATTAGACTTTGTTCTGGTGTCTACTATTTTAATTGATTGATCAGTAGAAATATCAATTCTTTTATTTGATGTAGTTTTAAAATTAAACTTAGACTTATTTGCACCATTTTGTTGGGTACTATTTAAATTATTTTTGCTGGATTCATTCAAAACGATCCCATTTTGTTGGGTAGAAGAGGGTTCATAAAAAATAGCTTCTAAATCGTCTTCAATTCTATCTTTTGTTATTTGTTTTTGAACAGGTTTAAAAAAGTGAGATATAGTTTCTACTTTAAGAGGCTTGGTAGAATTCTTGTTAACTTTCTTGAAACTGAATTTTTCAACTTTGTTCACTGATCTATTCTTAAATGCATCGAAAAAATCTTCCTTGACGTTTGCCATAGAAAACAATAATGGGAAGGAAATACTATATAATAATACATTGAATTAAATTTATAAATTCTAGTTCATTGCAATTATTTCACTTGAATAAACACACAGTACGATTCACTTTTTCACAATAACGCCATTTTCTCAGTAACGTCAAGTCAACCGTCTTCTTCTTTTCCGTTTTGTTCGTCGAACCGCTACTATTATCAGAGATAATTTACCCACTCGGTTCACATTACAGACGGTTCGCCATTTTTCATCCAATATAAGTCGTATGTGAAAATCATATCAAATTTCAATAGGGGTACATTTTTTTCACACCAATTGTTAAAATTAATTTTAATTACAATAAAAATAGTGTACAAACGAACTTATCATGGCAAGTTTGTATTTTTCATTTTTCCAGTCTCCTACATATGATTATGCAACACTAAATACATCCAACCAGAAACTTTGTAATATTCCGTAATCAGAAATGGATCTAATGAGCTCAAAATTCTAGGTAACCTTCGGTAACGTCATAAAAACTCATAAAGATTGTGGGATTTAAACCATCAACAATATTTTAAATCCTGATAAAAAGGGTATATGTTATATGTAAGGGTTTTATGAATATATTTACGAGCTTAGACATAAACATTCCGGTTTTTAGTTAAACAAATGTTACCCAAATTTGTTTACAACTTTTCGGCATCTTTTTATTATACATTAACAGCCCATAACGACAGAAAATACTTTTAATCCTATGCATAAATTATATAAAACACTCAGAAAGCGGCTACCAAATTTAAAAAAACTTTATCCAAACAAATAATAATAACAAAATGTGTTATCTAAAAACGTTGTTGGTATTTCTAGTATGTAGAAAACATCTCAAGTAGTTTTTATGATTTCTTGCTTGTATGTTAGTATCAAATTTTTGACGTACCCAGGTGAAACAAATAAAGGCAAATCTGATAAAATGTACGTTAAAGTAACATTTACATAAAATGTAAGACATTTAAATGACAAAATTAATCTCATTTTCAATACAACATGTCTCTGGTTTGGCATAATAATTATTGTAAAAAATACATAACTATTTAGAAGATGCACAGCATACTTTATGTTACGGAAATAATTTCACAAGTTGAAATAGTTATTTATGTACTAAGAGCGAAAAGTGATACATTATTGCTTCGGGTCGCGTGGTAATTACTCGAAAGCAATAATGTCACGTATTTGCTCGTCATAGGTACATACAACATTTTTTCTGCAATGAATTGTAACTATTAAAAACAAATATAATGTAGAAGTTATAAAAACTTTTAAAATCTGTCAGTTTAAATATGTCAATTCAAATATGTTTCAAACTTTTATATCTGTCACTGTCAATACAATTGTGTTTGGAGTATCGGTTGTTATGGGCAACGAGCGTTTTGCCATTTTTCACGCTCTGGGGTGAGTTCGAGAACGTCACACTGGTTGAAATTTTGCACTTGATTGGTGGGGGTAAAGGGCGATCGTAGTGCGACGCTCCATCGAATAAGTTCTCGAACGGATTTACCTTCTTGTGGTTAACTATAACCATACTTTTTTAAATATTATTGTTCAACTTTTAAGTTTTTCTATTTTAAATGTAGAGTAGATAATATGAATAAAAAACGTGTCGCATTGATTGCGCTTACATTGGGAAAACAGTTGCTTGAAGGGATAGGTACATTCCGACAGCGAGTCGGATAATGATATGGAAATCTCTTTAATATTCGAAATTGAGTCAAAGTTGCAACCGCGGAAAAGAACACATCCAAGGTGTAAATATTACTTTGAAAGAGTTAATTCCAGTTATACTTTAAAGGATTATAACTAGTCTAGGTCTAACATTAATGAATCTGGCGCCAAGAAACAGAAACATTTTAAAAACCCTTTAGGCACGCAATCTACCACAAATAAGCTTAATAATATTTTAAATTTGAATAGAAGGAAATTAATTTATTTTTAAATTAAAAATTTAATAAGCATTCATAGTCATACTACATACCAATCTAAATTCTAACCACAAAATATTCAAACCAAACTGACAGGTGCGATTTTTAACCGAGTCGAGACTGGTGTAATTTGAGCGACGCTCGATTGTCGCTCTAAGGAGTTCTCGGACTGTAGGGGAGTATACAATAAGAAGACGCTTGAGAGTTCTCGGACACAAAAATAAGTGAATTTCATACTAGTGCGATGTTCTCGAACTTAGCCCTGCGAGCGTAAAGTAACTCTCCTCAAGAAACGTCAACTTTTCGTTGTCAATGGCAAGCGAAGAAGCCTACTTTTCAATGTGATTGTAGAAAAAAAATATTACCGTTAAATTATTATTGTTTAAAATGTTCCAACAATAAAAAAAGTAATTCCTTTGTCATTCACTTCTTTAATTCTAGTCTGTTACTTATCAGTATTCATGGTGTGTCAAATGATATTTGAAATAAAATATCCAATCAATTTGTTCACTTGAATAAATACGAGATACGAGGAACATCAATAAGTAAAATGTGTTTCGATTTCCATAAATTCTAATATTATAATGTACCTACTAATTTCAAATACATTTTTTTTGTATTTTGTAATGCCGTATTCTGTAAATATAAAGCTGTATAAATTCTCCTTGTAAAAGTGTCATGCGGTTCAAAAATCTTACGTTGTAAATATGCGAATCACTGCAACCGCCGCCGCTTGCCGCCGCTGCTTTTATTAAAGCGGATATGACGAAACGGGACATCACGGGCATATCTCAAGCTGTCCTTGTTCAGCTGAATATGTTAAATCGGTCGTCCGCTAATCGGGTCGATATGATATTAGGAAAACATTTCCTGATTATGGAGAATCATTTTTGGATGCATTTCGAAAGTGGAACAAAAAATAGACAGAAGAAAATTTAGGTTCTAATATTCCTTATCAAACATTATGTTCGAGAACGAAGGAAGGCTAGAGAGCAAGAAAAAAAAGCAATGTAGGACGAAATAAAGCGAGAGCCATCAAGGGCGAGGGAGAGAGAGTGTGAGATAGAGAGAGAAGAGACGGCGAGCGAGAAAGAATAATGAATAGAGAGTAAGAGTGGATGCACAAAAAGTGGGAGCAAGGGAAAC
>CAJUYI010000593.1:108355-122146 GCA_910591695.1 Galerucella pusilla | reverse complement strand
CCTTTTTTCCTTATTAATTCCTGTATATCTAGAAAATGAGAACGATTTGGCATCATTCAACTCTAAGCAGATGTAAACACAAAATGAGAAGAAGAGCAAAGAATGTAAACAACAAAGAATAAGACAAAAACAGCGTACGTCACACACATACACAGATTCAAGGTCGGCTGCTCTTCAATTAAATCCAAAACTGGACAGAAGAACGGACAACAACGGAGAGCAAGAGATCAACTGTTATAAAAATGGTAATGCGATTGATTGCAGAACGAAGAAGAATCGAAGAGGCGTAGCGTGCGTTGGATGATGCATTCCATTGTTATTGGTTACCTTGGTAACGGATTTTTTTTTTCGGTATTTATAACATAACATCTTTACTAGGTGTACGAGGTCAAATCAAATGTTTTGTTTCAATTGGTAAGCACTTATAGAGAACTAGCAACCCGCCCCGGCTTCGCACGGGTTCTTTACAGAAAATATAAAATAGCCTGTTACTCCGAGGAGATGTAGCTTTCGGTAAAATTGGTTAAACAGTAGGCAAGACGTTGCGATTACTTCAAAGATATTCATTTAAATTAAATGGTGTGAAAAAGTAAAAGAATGTGCATGGGATGCTTAAAGCCTATAATTTATTTAAAATACATAATAGGGTATAGACAGAAATTAGTTTGAGGTTTCCCCAGTAGAAGGCGATAGAGACGTGAAATAGTTAAAGGGTCTCAGATAGATGGCATTAGCGACAGTGCTTAGTTAGGATTTTCTACTAGATGGTTCCAGAGATAGAGATTAGTTCAAGGGATTACCGCTGGTTATTCTACTACCTTTAGTGACCTATACTTATGAAAGTATTCATTCTTCTTCCTCCACTATTTTGAGCTTTTTCAGGTGCCCATTCAGGCGACAATGTCCCGTTAGGATCCCTGTTAAAACTCTTAGCGCAGTTTTACTTTGACTTATGCATTCATTTGATCTTAAAATGTTGTAGTCACCTAGAAGAATCTTTGATTGTCTAAGAACTACTAGATCTTTCCAATGGTCAGATCTTCTCTTTTTCTCGGCTTCACCATTTCTTCCACTATTACAGAAGCGTATTTCAGTCCCCCTCTTTACTAGATCATCTGCTATTTCATTTCCTTCTATTCCAGTGTGTCCTGGAATCCATAGTAAGGTGACTAAATTGTTCTCGCCTAGTTCAATGAGTTTGTCTAGGCATTCCCACACCATTTTGGAACTGATTACACAAGAATTCAATGCTTTAAAGGCTGCTTGACTATCCGACATTATGATACTCCTTTATCTTCTGTATCCTTTATCAATATTGAACTAGGCGCTCTTTCTTATGGCGTAGATTTCCGCTTGAAAGATACTTGGGGTTTTTCCAAGTCTTCAGAGTGTCTGGTTCCTGGCTGTCTGTGTACAATTGAATGGCATTCTTTCCAAGTCTGGTAATGGTATTTGGATTCCATTCCTTCTTGTTGCTTAATTCCGTAACGAATTTCTTTTAAAAAATACCTACCTTGCAAGCTTAAATTATTTTCCTGAAAATTTCTTGATGGCATGAGTATTATGAAAATTATCCCGGGTCGCGAAGCCGTAGAATGTGTTTCCCCAATTAAGATCTTCGTAAAAACAGTTCGGAAGTTCGGCAACCTCGCTACGAGGAGCTTTTCTCATGCTCTCTTGACCTCTCATCAACTTAATAGCCGTTGCAGGTTTTGTTTTCGAGATAGTTCTACGATTTACTACTCTATTTTTACACTTTTTATCCTTTGTTGAGCATGACTCAAATTTTGGTCTAAATTACTAGTTAAAATTCAGTAGCGGTGCATTCAAATTTTACTAATGACCAAAAACAGTAGATCACAAAACTAAAGATGGAAGTATCCTTGAATACATAGAAACCCCGATTATTATTCTTTGTTAAGAATCAATACAATTTATTAAATGAAATAGCTTTCTTAGTGTCAACACTTACTTTAATTATACAGTGTGTTCACGGATAAGGTGGCTCAACATTTTTATTTTTAGTTTTCATACTGTCAAATGTCAATGAAAATGAAATGAAACTTGAGCAAAATTATTTATTTGTAGATGTTGAGACTGATTTTAAAGTGGCCTGCCGGTATGATAAAAAAGTATCTTTTCAATTTCAATTTTTTATATACAGGGCGATTTATAACTATTGCGACATAGACTAAGGGAAGGTTAGAAATCAGACAACCTGGGACATGCCACAAGACGGTATGATGAAAAAGTATAACTTTTCGAAGAAATTCGTCACGGAATTAAGCAACAAGAAGGAATGGGATCCAAATATCATTACCAGACTTGGAAAGAATGCCATTCGATGGTACACAGACGGTGAAGAAAAACTAGGGCTTTCTGGATTTGAACCATCTTTAATTTACACGTATCATTTGAATTTACACAATTATAATGAAAACACATGGCACATGTTTTAATATGATTCTCACTAAACACAAAATACACACTTTGAGTTTCAAAACTATTGTACTTATTTTATTGGTGGTTAATCTTACTTTACTTTTAACATTTTCTTTTGATATTTTGGTTGAGGATGGATGAGAAAATTATAGTTCTTTTTATTTGAAGCAACACGTTGTCACGTTGTTGTTGTCGGGGTGAGAGTCGAGGATAGAATCCAATCTTATGAGAAGGAAACAATTTGAAAGGGTAAGTTAACTACCAACGTGGAGGTGGCGCGTTAGGAGTAGCATTTATAATTAATTAAAGGTACAGTTGTGGAACTAGTAGTTTTTCAACAGACGGCTCAAAAGCAATAGAAGGAACTGGGATAGGAGTGTTCGGGCCAGGAACCAAACACTCTGAAAGCTTGGGAAAACCCCAAGTATCTTTCAAGCGGAAATCCACGCCATAAGAAAGTGCGCCCAGTTCAATATTGATAAAGGATACAGAAGACAAAGGAGTATCATAATGTCGGATAGTCAAGCAGCCATTATAGCATTGAGCTCTTGTGTAATCAGTTCCAAAATGGTGTGAGAATGTCAAGACAAACTCACTGAACTAGGCGAGAACAATGGTAACCTTACTAACGGGACATTGTCGCCTGAATGGGCACGCGAAAAAGCTCAAAATAGTGGAGGAAGAAGAATGCAGATTTTGTGGTATGGAAGAAGAAACCTCCATACACATACTTTCCAACTGCACAGCACTTCAGAATCATAGAGCACAGGGAGATTACTGGATAGAAGAGGAACATTTACCTAAGTTGAAGCCTGCAGACATCCTAAAATTCCTCAGGGAAAAATTACTAAAGGAGCTACTAGTTTCTGAGACTCTCCTCAGAAACTAAGTAGAAGTAAGGGGGCAGAATAGATCTTTTAGGTCTCAGTGAATGTCACCCCAAAATAAACACATACAATACATACATACAAGAGGTCTGCCATTAGAATATTTCTGACCATCTGTCAAGAATATTTTTCGCCAGTTCGTTGAACGAAAATTGTCAATCGATGTACAACGAATCACAAACGAATTGTCAAAGTGTGATCAAATTGTAATCGATTTTAAATACCTTTCTACGACCAAACCTTAAATTTGATATTTAAATTTTTGTGACAAATATTTAAAATAATTATTTTGTAGCGCCGCTGTCGAGACGTGAGTCAAAAAAATTTGTTTAAAACCAGCAACGACGTGATTTTATATTCGCCTCGTCTGTGAGATTTTCGTCTCGAGTAGCCCATAGTTAACCCAAGTAGTTACAACTATTATAGAACTTATTTTCGGAATTTTTACGTAACCACCGTTGATCTATTACTGCTATAAAGATGGAGTGGCCGGCAGACCGGCATGCAATTATGGAGAAAAATGGAGAACATAATTTTTATTAGGCAGATTTATTTGGCTATTTCGTTAAAAAGGATGGATATATATTTTATTTGTGTTTTATTACTTTAGAAATATTAAGGTTTCTTAGAAATGTTTCATTTTATGACTAGTTGGAAGAGAGAAAACGGCCTAAATACAAGTTAACTAAAA
This sequence comes from Galerucella pusilla, assembly GCA_910591695.1. Classification (NCBI taxonomy): domain Eukaryota; kingdom Metazoa; phylum Arthropoda; class Insecta; order Coleoptera; family Chrysomelidae; genus Galerucella; species Galerucella pusilla. Next base: position 118,126 of record CAJUYI010000593.1, on the reverse strand, counting down.
AGGTAACTTTTAACAAGCACTTTTTATATGTCCCGTCCATTAAAATGTAAATAAACGTGTGTAGGATGATAATACGAGGGATAGACACAAAATAACATAGAATATGAAGACGAGGAAAGGAGCGATAGAAAAGGGAAGAAGGGACGGAAGGGTGGGAATGATTTGGGAAGGGACATGAAGGAAATGGGTGGGAAATGACGGAAGAGGGAAGGGAAAAGAGTGGTGGATGGAAAAAATGGAGAGTAATAATTTGGCCACATGGTTTTATTTACGGTTATGTTTTATTTTTTATGAAGAATTCAAATGGGATAATGGAAAGAGGAGTAATGGAAAATGGAGGAAGGGATGGGAGAGAGGGGAATGACGGTATAAGAGAGGAAAAGAGGGGAAGTGGGAGAATGGAAGGGAATTGTGGTCGAAAGAGAGAAATATTGTCGATTGTTGCATCCATTTCTCTTTAATTTTACACGAACTTAAACCACCGATGATAAGTTACATCGTTTTTATTCATATTTAAAAAAAAAAATTGACAGAAATTCACTGACAGTTGTGATTGTGAATAAATGAAAAAACTTTCGCGTCTATAGAGGCGCAGGAGAATATTCCCAGTATAATAATGTGTGGATTGACTGAAACGAATGCACATAAAATTGTAAGTGTCTATTGGCTTTTAGGAGCGTCAAAGAATATTCAATTAAATTTACCCCTTCGCAACAATTAGTGGAGAATGTTCAGTTGACGGGAAAACTGTTGATTGGCAAGGTTTCGCGTCGATTTTGTAAAATCGTCGAAAATTACCGGTAACGATCCAGAGTCGGGACATCAATTTCCTGGAAATTATTTTGAGGTTTTTTTATTTATTTTCCGCAGTGACATTTAGTGCGCAGAATTAAAATGTCTGGATATTTGTCTAGTTTTTTATTATTGAAAATTCGCTAAAGCAAATATAATAATAATTTTGGTATTGCAATTTCCTACGAATAATGAACATGGTAGAAGAGTTTTAGGGCCCAGTGACACCTACGGCCTAACGACTTCGACAATTGCGGAACTAGCCAAACGTTACACCCATGCATCAAAGGATGCAGTCTTGCCATGATCACTCTGGGCGACCCTGGGAAGATGACGCCGAAGAAATATTTGGCGATGACCAGGAAAAACCTACGTTCAACGGTAGGATTTCTGACTGGCCACTGTCAACTAAGAAAACACCTCCATACTATGGGGCTAGTGGACACACCTCTATGCAGGATGTGTGAACAGGAAGATGAAACTGTCAGGCATGTCTTATGCGAGAGTCCAGAGTTATCGTCAATAAGAGAGTGTGTGTTCTAGTGATGAGCAAAATTGGTCTTGGTCTTGCGAAGAAGCAAGACCAAGACCGAGACCAAAACCATTCTTCGACTCGTAAGACCAAGACCAAGACTGAACAAGAACAAGACTAATACCAAGACCGACTATGCAAGACCAAGACTAAATACTCAAGACTCAACCAAAAATTCTTTTTCACAGTAACTATATGAGATAAAATATTTGTAACAGCGTCAACTTTTTGTCGATTTCAGCTACATCGGTCCCAGCCGAAAGGCTATTCTCCAAAGCATCACTTGTGATTCGGAAACATCGCAATCGGTTAAACAACGAGTCAGCTCGATGGTTGCTATGTATTAATTCATGGGCATCCATAAGAAATCAATAAAAATAACTTCATAATGAGATAATAGAATATTTATATTTTCAAAGTGCAATAAAATAAAGTATTTACAAAATAATGATTGATTTTAAACGATCTATTCACAATCCATCTTTGAATAACAATAAGAAATAATGTCTTAACGAATTATTTTTAATTCAAAGATAGTAAATTTAGTTTAAAAATGTTTGTTGCATAAAAATAAAATGTTTACAAAATGTTCGTTAAGAAATTATGGCAAGACCAAGACTAAAACCAAGACCAAACAAAATACAACAAGACCAAGACCAAGACCGAGACCAGACAGATTTGAGCAAGACCAAGACCAAGACTGAATAAGCAAGACCAAGACCGAGACTGTTCGACTGCTTTGCTCATCACTAGTGTTCGGTGATTCTTGGCCTCCGCCTGACTCTTAGTGACTTGTCCAGTTTCCTGGGAAGGACACGATGGACGATGACCTAAGAGGACAACTCCTCGGGAGGATGTACAATGGGTCACATGTGGTCTAAGTGCTGTGAGCCTACACTCACCCTCCCTACTCTACAGATACAGATGCTAGAAGAGTAAACTGACGTATTATCTGATGCCAGCATAAACAATGTCAAAGTATATAAATTTATTTATTTAGCTGGATTCCACAGATGTTGCTATATCGTATTTTTTAAATATAATAATCATTCAACGGCCCTTGCTATCCTTGTTTTGAAATGAAATAATAGATTTGGATGATAGTTATGATCATAGGCGCAATTAGCATAAGATGTGGGGGGTGCTGAAGCCCCAACTAGAAGGGATGTAACAAAAAACTTTTGGTTGCCCCTGCTGGCGGCTGTTCTGACCTGCAAAGAAAGAAATTCTGGACCATGCTCAACTTTTGTCAAACAACATTAATTTATAGTAAATACTATGCCCATACCAGCTTGTATTTTTTTTATTTAGGAAAATATTTAATTTCATAAAATCACTATTCTGTTCTAAGTAAAGGATTAATGAAAATTATATTGATACTATTACTAAAAATATGTGACAGACAAGCTGCCATTAAAGCACTTCAGAGCTCTAAGGTAACATCTCGGCTGGTATGGGAATGCGGCGAAGAACTCTGAAGACTGGCGACTCGGAACAGTGTAACACTGGAGTGGGTCCCAGGTCACAAAGTAATCGCTGGCAATGAAAAAGCTGACGAACTCGCAAAAACAGGATCGTCAACCCTGATGAACGGACCCGAACCAGCTGTGGGCATTCCCAGATGCTCAACTAGATCATGGTTAAAAGGGTGGGTAAAAGAACAACACTATAAACACTGGAAGAATACGCCCAGGCAAACACATGGGGAGAAATTCAAAAAAGAACCATCAGAAAAAGTAGCAAAAGAACTGCTCTCAATGAGCAGGAACAAACTACGCACCATAACGGGGCTACTTACGGGACACTTTCCCACAAAGGAGCACCTGAACAAAATAGGGCTGTATAATGGAGACCTTAGATACAGAAGATGCAAAAAGGATACCGAAACAGCCCTGTATATACTATGTAACTGTGAGACGCTGGACCACAAGAGGCAGAAAACTGTATGGTAGACCCCAAATGACTCCAGAAGACTTCTAATACCAACCAGCAAAGAACCTGTATGAGATAATACAGGGAACGGATTGGCTAAATAGGCTGTAGCAGAACACTATAAAGGAGGATCCACAATAGGCCCAGGAGGCTGAGGTGGTGCTGGCGAAGGGACGGCCCCCACCACGCTGCACCTATGGTTATAGATAGACTGTGTTGTCAGTATAATAGGTTATTCATCTAGTCTTTTTAGTGATCGAAGGTAGTTCCGGTCCACTTTATTTCAATTTTTTAGAAAGTGAACTCCTTCGAACTAAACTGACAACCCTCTGACAAACCTAATGTAAGCTTAACATCGACTCCACCATTGAAGGAAAGTGGCATACCAGACATACTGTTCTGAAGAGACATATAAGGTTTTTAATACTACAAATTGGCGCCCAACTAGTGTAAAACTCTCAGTAGCATGCAAGCTGTAGTCGTGTTAAAAAGTTTATAAGATGTGTTATCAAAGTAGAAGTAAACGTTTTCTATATACCTACCTGTTATTTTAAGCCTTAATTATTATTAGACCGAGCAGCTCAGGCGACATTAGTTCGGGGACAGCCTAATATCACTTAAATCAGGGAGCAAGTTTGGAGATTATCACGACGAGATGAATTCCACAAATTACAAGAATTGGTAGAAGAAAAACATTTACCAAAAGATGTCAAGATAACAGTATTATAAAGCCTTTTAAACACCGTTTAACTCGGAAGTGTGATTCATTGTCTGTCGGGGCATATAGCCCGAGAAGTAGACGACTTGAACCGACTTGAACCACTGCCTGTCATAATTTATTCGTCAACGAAAGGTTGTGGATTGAGCGGAGTCATAATCTATACACTGATTTTAGTTCATCTACGTAATTGGCGTATTGGCGATAGTATGTGACATAGTTGTATAGTGAGTATTAAAATAATAAAGCATACGTAATCCATAGGCGAATCACTTCTTTTAATAGACAGTTGAAGGTGAAAAAGTGCAATTTTTTCTAAAATACAAGCCCCTCTTTCCCGATATTGGTGCTGTTTGTGGGATCGTGGTTGAGTGTAATAATTTTGTAAGTCTGCGAAAATCGTGGAAACGTTGAAAAGTGAGTGGAAAGTCACTCGCCGGCAAAAAAGGAGGAATAAAATGATAAAAGCAAAGGAAAAGAAAACACGCCGAATTCCGTAAAACGATTTAAATCGAATAGGAAGGTAATTTGCGGTCTTGCTGTTTGGTTAATGTTCTCCTGGCTAATTTAATTTTTATTCTCCCAGCCAAGGATTTTTTTTCTGATGTTTTTGTTATAGTTTTCTATATAAAGTTGATTTACTTTGTTGTTGGAAAGTTTCCGCAATCACATTTTTATTTTCAAGTTTACCTTTATTATAACTTTGTATAAGGAAAATTACCGAAGTTGTAGGAAAGTTAATTTTCTGTTTGTCGAGAACAAATTGCACTAGGGAGCTTTTGAAAAGAAGTTTCCTCAATACGATGGAAGCCTCCAAAAAAACAAATTCTTTGAAATGTTACATCAGTAAATACAAAAATCACGTTATGAAACCAAAATGTTGATTGACGTTGAGCGCCAATGAAACAAATAATGAGATTGGATGTCGTTGAAAAAAATTATAGTAATATTGCAGGTTCTTGCCTAACTAACCAATTAAATTAAACTAAGGTAAACTAAGCCAGTTCGCAGGGCTTTGTTACCTCATTAATCTTAAGAAAAACAAATTTTGGCATGACTAGAAAAAAAGAAATAGTATATTGTTTTATTAGGTGTAAAAGTATAACTTTTTGTGGCGAGTCTGAATGTTTGATGGCAGAACGTTAGTGAGACCGACAATTTCAGACGAGCCACAAAAAGTGCTTTTGCTCAGAATGAAACATGCTATTTTTTCCGCAAACGGCATCCAGACTATAGAACTAATTAATATTTAAATAAAAATTCAAAACGATTGCAACGAAGTTGATAAATTCAGAGAATAATAATTATAAAACTGCGCACTACATTTCCGCAACGAACATTAACATAGACAAGAAGGATCACTCTAAGCTCCTCCCCTCGTTATGCCTATCTCGCTCGAATATCGGATGCTACCGTATAAAGAGCACGATAAGTCTCCTACGTGCGATATGCATAAACAGTTTGTCCGTCGTAGGGATATGTAAAGAAATATACCAGTTGTCCTTTTGAGTGAGCGAATTTTCCTTTAAAAATAAAATAAACATTTGCGCACTTAGTGTTTTGTGTTGGTTCTGCATTAAAATGCCACGAATCTGTTGTGTGGATGGATGTTATACTCAAGAAGGGGCACAAATATCACTATTTCATTGCCCAAAAGACGAAAGCAGGTACGTCAAGTATTTGGAATGATAAATTTGATTTAAAATGTAAATATTATACTATTATATTATAACTAATAATAACAAAAAGTGGTGTTATCTTTTGATTTTAATGTGACCTTTTTGTGCATATGACGATCTACGGTATTCGTGATAATGTTGTTAATGTATAATGTTTTTAGATGTCAACGTTGGAAGCAGGCCTTGGGATTTGTTAATAGTCATAGATATGCCAATAGGACTCCTGAACAACTTAAGAAATTAACAGTATGCGAATTACATTTTCCTGAAGGAAGTTTTATACAAAAAAATGTAAGAAAGCATCTGCTTTATAACGCTGTTCCGTCACTGAATTTGCTGAAAAATAGTAAGTATAAAGCATTTGGTGAATGGTAAAACTTTGTTAGGGCACATTAGTGTTTAAAATATAGTTATAACTTAATATTTCAGGTGAGGCTACCACACCAAAAGATGTTGCGATACAAACAAATATTGAAGAAGTATCACCCAATAATATAAAAGGTAATTTTTGTTATTGTTTTGTATTTTATATTACAGGATGTTTCATAAGTCAGGGCGAAAAATAGGCAATGCTAAGGTGGATAAGTATACCACTTAGGGACGGTTTTACAAGAGAGATTTATACTAGGTATAGTTATTCTGGCAATAAAGTTATACCAGAATTTATACCTAGAATAAAACTAGTTGGTTTTACGATGCTTTTTTACACCGGTATAGCAATTCTTTCCAATAATTGCTATACCGGTGTAAAAAAAGCATCGTAAAACCAACAAGTTTTAAACTAGGTATAAATTCTGGTATAACTATATTCCCAGAATAACTATACCTAGTATAAATCTCTCTTGTAAAACCGGCCCTTAATCAAGTGTCATGGGCCTAGGTTATAAAACTTCTATCCTTTGTATATTTGTATATGACAGTAATTAGAATTCACATTTTAGATAATATAAACATGCAAGATGTTTTTGTTCAAACAGAAGCTGAAAATGGTATGTATGTTTAGGTAGGGTATAAAATCAGTTGCATATACTAATACTGCAAATACTTAATCCGTTACAGAATCCTGCGCCGATGCTTCTGTCCAAGCTTGTACGTATTCAAGAGGTATGTTTGTATATAATATGAAAGTTTAACCATAATTTCTGCAATTTCTGCGGTTTATTTGTGTCAATATGTTAATAATTTTTTTACAGATAAATATACACAAACATCGGCATTGCTTTCAGCAAATAGCCCAAGAAAAAATATTTTGAAAAGAAAATTGAAAATGCTTGAAAAGGATATGGCGTCGCCAGCAAAGTGCTCAAAGCAGCTTGAAACAGGCATAACTTTGGAAGATGTCCATAGATATTTGGAAGAAAATTATCCAAAACAGTCTTCTACATTATTGAAAAACCAATTAAACCTACTAAATAAATCAGCTAAGGGATGTAGGTACACAGACGAATTGAAACAATTTGCATTAAGTGTATATTTTCTAGGTCCTAAGGCATACAAGCAAATTTCCACAATGTATAGGTTGCCATCAAAGAGTACTTTAAACCGTTTTACAAGAAAATGGGTAATAAATCCCAGTTTCAATGATTTTATTTTCCGTTTGCTGGAACTTCGAGCTAAAATAATGAATGAAAAAGAACGAGACTGTATTATTTGCTTGGATGAAGTTAGTTTAAAATCTCATTTTTTTTATGACATAACCCGTGACAAGATAATAGGTTTTCAGGAAGGAAATAATACAGATAGCTCCAAAGTAGCAACCTCTGCATTAGTTGTTATGGCACGAGGTATTGCTAGCAGTTGGAAGCAACCTATAGCCTATTTTTTTTATAATTCAACAGCTCCTTCTGAAGAAATAAAAGAGGTCTTATTTGAAAGTGTTAAAAAACTAAACCAAGTGGGTTTTAACGTTATGGCTGTAGTGTCAGATCAAGGTTCTAATTTTAGAAAATTGGTGAACAAACTACTCAATTTAACACCTACCCGTACTTATTTTTTTTGTAGATAATATTAAACTTTTCTACTTCTACGATGTGCCTCATCTTTTAAAATCGACAAGGAACAATTTTTTTTCGTATAACTTCCGTTTGTCAGGTGGCCTCATCAAAAAAAGTTATTTAGACATTTTTTATGATCACGACAAAAAAAAATGAGTCGACTTTGTCCTAAACTTACTGATGAGCATATGTTTCCTAATAGCTTTCAAAAAAATGAAGGTAAAATATGCTTCACAAGTCTTTAGTCATTCTCTTTCAGCTGCCCTACATACCTATATAGATTTCAAGGTTTTGCCATCAGAAGCAACGCTAACTGCAAAATTCCTACAAACAATAAATGATTTGTTTGATTTGTTAAACTCGTCCCATTTAAATAACTTTAACGCATTTATGGGCACAGAAAAACAGTTGCAATTTTTGGAAGAAATAAAATGTTTGTTGAATGACTTACAGGTCATTAAATTAGTACAGGTAAAACAGAATGATGGAAAGGTAACATACGTGGAAAAATGTATAAACAATACTATGCACTTTATAAATGGCTGGAAAATTACTATTACCTCTGCTCTGTCTTTATGGGAAACCTTAAAATGCAGGAATTATTCATTTCTTTTAACAAGAAACCTTAATCAGGATTGCATTGAAAATTTTTTTGGTCTGGTAAGAAATTGTTGCGGAAACTCGAGAAATCCAGCCCCAATTCAATTTTGTAGGGCATTCAAGAAATTATTTTCTCTAAAATATTTTAATGAGGTTGAAGGTGCCAATTGTATTAATGATATTAATACAGTTTTGCTCAATGTAACTCCTGATATGCTAGAGGAATATAAAAATATTGATGTACCTATATTGGCAAATAATAGCTCTTTAAAAGTTTTTACATGCGACTATAGAAATCTTTCAAGTACGGATGGCAATGCTCTAGTTTACATTTCTGGCTATCTATTAAGGAAATGTTTGTTGCAACACTCTTGTAGTGCTTGCACAAAGTATAATGATGAAAAGACATTACCAAAAGAAGCGGCTGTATTTTTAGTGCATAAAGCATATTCGACTTCTAAAAACTATGGAGATCTGAATGTACCTCCTAGTAATATTGTAGAATATGTTAAACAACTAGATATAATCTTTGTTGAAAATTTTAATAAAATCAGTTGTCACGAGAACGTTGGAGCGACCCTTAGAAAATTATATGAAAATTTACTATTTACACATCCTTGTAAAGAGTTTCCTCATAAATATTTTTTAAACCTATATATTAGGCTGCGGATTTATTTTACAATTAAATTTGCGAACCGGGATATAAAAAATAGATATTCTTCGAAACAATCGATGAGACCTAACATAAAATTGAATATCTTAAAACATCTTCGATAACCTGCAGGTATATTTTATTTCACATTTACTTAAATACATTTTTTTTTAATTGAGTTGTTAACGGGCTACTCAGTATGAAAGACTTTCAAAATTCATAGATTTTAATTCATTTGGTTAAGCGCCTTTGGTTTTTAATGGTTCGTGTATCAATCTTCACAATTTTCGAATCGCGATAATTATTTTTCCCAGTACCCGTATTTTACTGTTAGGTAAGTTGGTACTCTTTGATGGCCTCGGATTTGAAACAACCTGTATACATTTTAAATTAGAACACCTATTTAAGTTGGCATTTGCAAACATTTTGTTGTTAATTTTTATACCTACTAGTCTCATCTGTAGCTTACTACATTATTACTTTTTGATGTAACTTTCATTTTTCCCTCCATTTTTGCTGGGTACCAGTTCTTTTTATAATTATGTTTAGATTCACCAATTAAATATCCTGACGATATTCCCTTTTTTATTTTAATTCTCACTAAGCGGAATAAGTTAGAATAACAATTATTGCTAGATGTTTTTAAATCACCCTGGTAAGTGAACGTTTATTCGTTTTAATCTCTAGCGGTTTGCATGAACCTCGTATAACCACGAACACGTGTGCGGCTCCAGGAATTTGTCGAAATCGTCGGCGCGCTTCTGTAAGCTGGACATGAAAGATCCGACGGAGAGTGACCCTTCTTGTCTATGTTAATGTTCGTTGATTTCCGTGGTTACTGGTTTTGTGATTGCCAAGTCAAAAACAAATTT
>CAJUYI010000593.1:83251-97885 GCA_910591695.1 Galerucella pusilla | reverse complement strand
GAAGCTTGGACGAGAGTTCCTTGTCTAACTTATTCAGTAGACTCTTAGTTGGTGTTCCTTAACTAGCCAGTTCCCGACTCACCCTCTTATGTAATCCTTTGTGATTCCACAAAACGGTTCTGGACCTGTGAAGGACCCCTCCCATACATTATTTTGTTATATCTCAAAGGGTTTAAGCAGCATTTTCGTTGAAAGCTCCCTGATACAAAAACTCAACAAATCATATACCTACTAAAACCTTCCTCGAGAACCACTCGATCCATAGATGGAAACAGCATGAAAATGGGTGCAATAGTTTTTGAGTTTATCAAGAACAGACAGTCAGACGCCGCGGAGGACTCTGTTTTATAATATGTAGTGATATGTTATATTTCTGTTGTGGAATGTTATTTATTGATTTTATTCTATTCAAGTTAAAATTAAACGGAGTCCGATCCTGACAACTTTAAGTTTATTGACTCCGTTAAGTTTCACAGGGACAAACTCACGATTTTATAGTAATATTCATAATGCAACAAGATAACGTCACATATTTTGATAATATTTCCCCAATACAAGCTCGAATAAATGTTTATTTATAACATTCGAGATTAACATACGGCTACAAGATCGTAAAGTAGGCGTTGAGAATATCAACCTATACGAGGTCAACTCAAAATATAATTTGCATAAATGTTAAATTAAATGAGAAAAAAAAATAATCTTATCGATCGGAAATTTTTTACAAACGAACTCGACAGTACGGAAGAAGTTTTGAGTGTATAAAAAGTAAGAGACATGTTTTTAAAGTACCGTTAGGAAATATAAAAAAATTATGAAACTTTTTATACCAATTTAATATTTATATGAAAGTCTGTACTTTAATTTACATTTCAACATAATTGCCGCCATTATTGAGGCATTTTACATGTCAAAGAAGATTAGACAAACTCTGTGGATTCTAGGACACTCTGGAATAGAAGGAAATGAAAAAGCAGAAGAACTAGCAAAGAGAGGGACTCAAACGCACTTATTGAAAGAAATGGTAAAAAAGAGAAGATCCTACCATTGGAAAGATCTTGGAAACAATTTAAGAATCTTCTGAGTGACTACAAGCTCTTGAGAAGAATGCAGATGCTGTGGCATGGAAGAAGAAATTCCATCCACATTCTTGTGAATTGCACAGGAATTCATAATCCTTGGGCACAGCACCTAGAAGATTATTGGATAGAAGAGGGATATTTACCCAAGCTAGAGCCTGCAGATATCTAAACTTCTTCCTAGAAATAGTACTGGTGTCATTTGTCATTTTGTTCTGAATTACTTTACACAGTTTTTATTAACGTCTGTTTGAATGTCACATTATTGGGGTATGGTTAAAAAAGTATCAAGCCTGAAAGTTTAATTAGTTGATAATGATATATTTGCATTACCCTCTGACTAAAACTGGTAAACACCATCCATTGCCAAAATCAATACTTACGTAAGACGATTCATAAGTTATTTAGATAGGCTATAGACACTATACAAAGAGCCCGTATAACATTGTAGCATAACTCACAATAAGCTGAAGCTTCAAAACTTTTGGAAACTGTATGCAGTTTGTCTTTATACCGACTCGGAATCGATGCCAAGATGAGAAAAGTATGAAAATACTCAGAATTCATGCGATTTTGTATATATCCTGATTTATTAAACTTTTCAGAATCTTCGGATCGCCATAAATTTTTGTAATTTCATTCAGATACATCATCAGTATCAATATAAACGACCGAAAATACTATAAAAGCAGTCGCAGATTTTCAGTCATATTCGACAAGAGAAGAGAAGAGAAGAAAAGAGAAGAAGGAAAAAGGGGAGACAGGAAAAAGGGGAGAAGGGAAGAAGGGGAGAAGGGAAGAAGGGAAAATGGAAGAAGGGAAGAAGGGAAGAAAGGAAGAAAGGAAGGAAAAAAGGAGAAGGGAAGAAGGTAAGGAAGGAAGAAGGGAAGAAAGGAAGAAGGGAAGAGAGGAAGAAGAGAAAAGGGGAAGAAGGGAAGAAGGGAAGAAGGGAAAAAGGGAAGAAGGGAAGAAGGGAAGAAGAAGATCGCTCTTTTGATACACGTGTTCAAAAAGGTTCGTTTTTTTATTTCCTTATTCCATTCTATTAGAGAATCCAGCTAGTGATGAGCAAAATTGGTCTTGGTCTTGCTGTCTTGGTCTTGCGAAAAAGCAAGACCAAGACCGAGACCAAAACCATTCTTCGACTCGCAAGACCAAGACCGAGACAGAATGAACAAGAACAAGACTAATACCAAGACCGACTATGCAAGACCAAGATTAAATACACAAGACTCAACCAAAAATTCTTTTTCACAGTAACTATATGAGATAAGATATATGTAACAGCGTCAACATATGCTTTTCTTGGAACAATATAAGTTGGTATGTCGAATTGTCAGTTTTCTTTACTAGATTTTAACGATATACATGAAAAAACAAAGAAATCACTGTTTAAAAAAAAGGATCTACAAAAATGTTCGAAGAGTACATAATGTCTTAATGAACTTTTTTTAATTCAAAGATAGTAAATTTAGGTTTAAAAATGTTTGTTGCATAAAAATAAAATGTTTACAAAATGTTTTGAAAGATGTTCGTTAAGAAATTATGGCAAGACTAAGACTAAAACCAACACCAAACAAAATACAGCAAGACCAAGACCAAGACCGAGAACAGACAGATTTGAGCAAAACCAAGACCAAGACTGAATAAGCAAGACCAAGACCAAGACTGAATAAGCAAGACCAAGACCGATACTGTTCGAGTCTTGGTCTTGATCTTGCTTTGCTCATCCAGCATTACACAAATACCTTTTCAATGACCGAAGAGACAAAAATAAATAATAATTCAGAAAAATGTCCAATAAGTGGGTAGGAGGAAAAATTATAAGTATCAAACAGAAGTAAAGTGCCTTTTCCTCCCCTGAAAGATTACTATAAACGGCATCCTGCGGGTGGAATAGAGGCATTTTCATTCCTACCTATAACTGTACCTCCGCAATTGTCAAGTGACATCATATATCACGTTAGGGCAAGGATGTGAAGTTGACAATTAGTGCTTCTTCCAGCAGTTCCAGCCAACTGAAAAGTTGACCTAGGTTAATAATTTCCTATTATTAACCTAGGTCAATAATGGACAAATTCAAATATTTTTTTCGAGGATTCAGGGATAGTAGTTCAACAAAAAATTGTGCAACATAATTTTGTATACCCAGGAGATTGTCTTCAACATATTTGCTGCTTGAAATTACCTATCAAGATGATATGATTTGAATTTAAATGCCTTTAGTTTAAAATTCGCGCTCAACCAAAAATGACTGATGACTTAACGAGTACGTTAATAATATATCGAAAACTGACAGAGTACTTGTCAGTCAGATGACGGGGTAAACGCTTCTCGTGATGCGTTTGAGAATTATTTTCAATTTTTGTCCTAATTTTGGCTAGTAGTGGAAAAAATGGTATATAAACCTCGCACCTTATTCCGCTCGTGGCAAAGCCACTCGCGAAATAATCTTGGTGCTCGGTCAATAATAATAGTCTTCACCACCTTGGTGTATAATATACTATTTTTAACATTATACTGAAGGATTATCGAAAATGAATTAGTTATTAATTTTAATTGCGTTTAAGATCCTTCCGCCCGCGGCAGAGTACGTTTAAGTTACCGCCCAGATCATCCTTAGAAAACAATCAACTCTATGATCAGTGATTGTTCACTGTCCGCCATGCGTATTACGTTTGTCGTCGCATGTATGTGCGTGAATAGTAAAAATGTCTCGTGTGTGTAAAAAGTACGTATGTATGTGTGAATAAGAATAGGAAACTAAACGTGGGTGCGGATGAATGAAAGAAAAAGAAGATAGGTGGATGGGAGCGCGTTTTGTGAGAAAGGATAGCAGCGGCAAGCCAGGCCAATGGATTGCAACAGCAGGTTTAGAGTGGGAGAGGAACTGAGAGAAGTCAAATAATATGCGGAGCGGAACTGAAAACAGAATGGTACTTGGGGGTACTTTAAAATAAAATAAAACATTAATAAATTAAAATAATTGTTTTACGATTGACGTAAGTAACATTTTTTGAAGCGGGAGAAAATTTTACCGAGACGCAGCCCAATGATGGCAATGTTTGCGAGTGAAAAACTATACTTTTTCCACAACCCCTGATATCATAATAATATGCTAAATAATGATATGTCTTACAGGAATTCTATCTCATCTCTGTATCTGTAGAGTAGGGAGGGTGAGTGTAGGCTCACAGCACTTAGGCCACATGTGACCCTTTGTACATCCTCCCGAGGAGTTGTCCTCCTAGGTCATCGTCCATCCTGTCTTTCCCAGGAAGGTGGACAGGTCACTAGGAGACATCTCCTTTATATCGGCAAGTGTAGGCCAAGAATACTCACCGAACACACACTCTCTTATTGAGGATAACTCCGGACACTCGCATACGACATGCATGACAGTTTCATCTTCCTGTTCACACATCATGCATAGAGGTGTGTCCACTAGCCCCATAGTATGGAGATTAGCTTTTTAATTATTAGTTCAAAGTTTCAATATTTTATTTTTTTATTATTGTGTATTGTGTAAACATTTTGGGAACTTACTGTTTTTCAGTATATTATATAAGGACAGAACTGCATTATATTGCATATTTGTTCTGATATTACTGCAAATATAGTTCATTTACGATAAGTTTGCAATAACAAAACACGACAGATGTTTCACATCGTTGCCACGCTGTAATTTTTTTCCAGTAGTTGGCATAAAATTATGTTGATAAGTTGTTTATTGCATAAGTTTCATCCTTGGGAAATCTGATGAAAGATATTTGTGCTCTACACCTACAGTCGTTCACACTACATATTCAGCGGCATTTTATTTTCAATAGATATCCCGTAATAATAATTAGATAGATAAGAGAGTTCAGCCTGGATACTAGAGAGTTATTGGAACTTTTATAAGGTCAAGCAGTAATAGTGCTGTCCTTATAGTGACATATACGCATGCGCATTTGATGTTTTTAATAAGGGAAACATTATTAAGGTTAGTGCTTGTCCTTATTTGTGCGCGATTACTGCAGTGCACTATCCCGACTTTATTTCATGTTTCATATTTATATGTCACAATTTGTAGGTAATCTGTGTCATCTACCTTAATATAATGTCATTATAGAGTTTCATGTTTCAATAACTCCAAATTTTAAGTCTGTTTTATGGTCGAGCACTATTTATTCAAGGTCATCACAATTACTGCAAGGCAGTAAATTCGTGTTTCCAATAACTCTCTATTATTAACCCCACTCTTACCTTTAAATTACAAAAGACACACGGTATAATATGTATAGGACATGTCCTCGTGACGTCACAAACTATTTTGACAACAGCCCTGTGGTAAAGCAATAAACAAAGCGTTCAGAACACGTGGTACTTAATAGTGAGGTTATGCTGATTTCTAATGATAGATCGTGTTTGAGTTTAGTTGGTTTTGCTCAAATGTTTTTTTAAAGTTATTTTAATTGTTGAGCTTGCATATTTAATAATATATAATATAGTTGTTTAATGTTTCATAATTATTGATCGTATTCATTGTTTATTGTTTTACCACAGGGGTATTGTCAACTGTCGTGGACATGCCCTATATGGGTCGATTGGGAGCTTTAAGATCCCGAAAAAGAGCAGCGTCGAATACCGAGTGAGATAGATATTGCGCTGGTAGGAGCATAGAGTGACTAGCATATAGGAACCGTTCTGGAATCGTATCTGGTGCTGTATACTTGAATTAGGGATAGGCACATCAACTTTATCACTCCTTCCAGAAGGTTTTTGTACCGTCCCAAGAACGGTACCATAATCTTCTGGAAAACGAACGTAATGCAGCATTTGCGCGAACGCTACCCAGAACGGTTCTAGCTGAAGCGAACCTTTTATGGCATGGTTCTTGGGACAGTACAAAAACAACCTTCTGGAAGGGGTGATAAAGTTGCACACTATGTAGTTCTCGATACGATTCCAGAATGGTTTCGAACTTAAAGTTGTCGGCTCTTTGTTCGACTGCAATTCGATAAGATACTGTCATAGTCCTCAATATAACAAAAGGGGATATACGATTAGATAGCTGCATTAAAAATATTACGTCCACTAAAACAAATCTATTGTTTATATACGGTACTTTAACTGAATAATTTTTTTTTTAATAAAAATTCCCACGCTCGGTCTCCGAATCCATTCCAAGTCCGTACCTGCGTATTGGGCGTGTGGCCCGCACGTCGGATTGCTCTCTTGAAGGGGAACATCTCTTCTGCCGGTCCGTTTTACCGTCGGTATCGCGTGCTCTGTTCGTAACTATCACCGTTTAATTGTCGTCTATCACCTTTAAAAGTTGGTTCTCTTAATAGCTCGTGTGGTTTTTGTCACTTTGTAATGTTTCGTCGGTCTTCGTCGCCGATGTTTACATTCAAGACTTATACTATTTCCATCTTTTGCATTTTCGTTTTTTGGAGAACGGTTCGGTTCAGTTTTTTTTAAAGGGTGTTCCAATATTAACGTAAAATTAGTCCAAACTCTTATTTTTTTTTGGATCAAACCACAATAATGTTTTTATATTTTTTATTTCGACGTTTCGGTAGCGTTCCAGCTACCGTTGTCAAAATTAATTAGTAATTAAATAACTTTTGGGCCCTATCTGACACAACGAAAAAATTTGACAACTAGACAATCAATAATATTTTGATGTTTAAGACTGCAAAACTTTGTTGTCAAATTTTATTAAGGTCCATTCACAGTAGATCATATCTCTGGTAAAACGTGAAATAAAATTTTTTTAGGAATGGGATCCAGTGAAGTGTACGTTCCAGGAATGGCTTTTATTGGGATAGCGCTTTTTTTCGCTTATTTTGGAAATAATATATATAATAATAATAATTTTATTCACCATTTGATATAAAATACATTCAAAAAATGATGCATAGATGTACCTGGTGAATAAAAAGAACAACTTACGAGGTAAATTACTTGTATGTAAGTACAATAAAATATAAATAAAAAATATATATAATTACAAAGTTATTGTTTTCTATGGAAACACAAAAATATACAGATATGAATTAACTTCACCCGACAATTTCCCAATATTAACCTAGAAAGTTTTGTATTTTTTGCCTTGATTTTTGCCTTGATATTTTTGTCATTTACTTCGCAGCTTTGTTGAAAAAAGAAATTCAAAACTTTTGGTCCAAGGTAAGCAAAACCTCTTTGTCCCACAGATTTTAACATTAAAGGTAAAACATAGACCCTGCTGTCTCGTAATGAATGATTGCCAGTTGAAAGTAATGTACGGTTTGAAAATTGGTATTTACATATCTGAAAGAAGAATAGTTGACGACAATAAAAAACTTCTGTTTCTTTGTATAATTGATCACTTGAATACATTCTGTTTCTACCGAGAATTATTTTTAAAAACCTTCGTTGGAGAACCTCAAGGAGGTTCAAGTGGTTCATGTTGAATAAAACGCGTTTGTTGTTAATTTTTTGTGTATGATTATTTCTGTTTTCAAAATATGTATAAATCAGTTTGGTGATTTTGTGTATTGAAGTGTGTATCGATTAACAACTATTATTTTTTGGGAAATCAAACTTGTTGGAGCGTGCATTTCACTGGATCCCATTCCTAGTAGAATATAATATTGTTAGAATGTAACCGCCCCTATACAAAAGTTCCATTTTAACTGACCCTGTGAACTTAAAACGATCTGGAAACTTATAGGAAATAATTATTTCAAGTAGAGCTGCCCTTTCTACTCGACCGATTCACCATTTTGTATTAATTAGTTTTCTAATTAGCATATAGTTCATATAATACCCTTCTTGGTGTGCGTCATCGATTGTTAATGTCCTTTTAACAAATTACGTTGGAAGAAATGGAAAAAAGGCAGGTCTCTGATTAATCCTAAGAAATATCATAATAATGAACCGTTTAAATGCATAACAAACGTTAACCCTAATCTTTGACTTAAAAAATTTGATTGGTTGATGTTTGGAATACGCCCAAGCACGAACTATCAAACGTGAGAAATTACATCATTCAAAATAGGATGCAGACGTACTTTGTATTGGCAATGTGTCTTACGTTTTTTTCTACTGCCCCACTGACAGTTCTCGTCAGATCTCTACTTTGTTTTTTAAGGTCAATTATTATTTATGAAAAGTCAACATTAATCTTATTGTTATATTTATTTAAATAATACAAAAATATGCCTAGATACACGAAAAACCATAAGCATTTTGAAAGTTCTCAAGTATTTTCAGTAAGAAAAAGAAGTTGGTAATTATTAATTTCATAGCCTTTTCGAATTTGGCTGAATACGATCCTGGTGATTTTATTTATCAAATTTAAGGTTATTCAAAATAGAAAATAAAATAAACGGATATACGTCCCAAACAAGAAGGCTATTGAATGTACTATAGTAGAAAAATGCAAAAAGTCCGTGTCTGTGTAAAAGTAGCAACAAAATGCCAGGTGTACCGCTCCATTGTAATGTAATCAAAAAGCAGGTGGTACAACCTGCATTTTAATTCGACACCATTAGCCAAACGGTTTTTGAACAACTAACGCATACGGTGCACAGGGGGGATGGAATAAGGGAGTGGTTTTGTTAATATTAAATCAACCAAGTTGTTTAATCCAATCAGTGAAGTCAACATTTTCAAAATATCCAAAAATAATTGAAAAATACTATAGTGTATTTATAAAGAAGAGGGAGTAATAAACCCAATTTTTTCGAGCGTATCATTGGTGGAGGTGTTTTGCCAACATTTAAATTAAAAAAAAAATAGAAAAAAGAAAACGATTGTTTAATCGAAGCAACTGTGGAACCGTTAATTATTTCTTTGGACGAAAATGAGAGTGATGATGAGATCATTTTTACTGTTCTTCTGAATCTGAATTATTTATTCCTATTTTATTTTTGATTGTTTTTAAAGAAACGTATTGTATAGATATGTATTATAATATGATAAGATGGATCTTTTTATAAAAATGTGTCAATATGTTAACCTTACAATTTGCGTATAATTGAACTATCAAATGTGATAGATTATGAAATTTCTTGTCAATTATTTAAAAAAAAAATGAAATAATAAAGCTTCATTCAAATGATAATTTGGGTCTAGCTAAAATAAACCAATAAAAAAATTTATAGTCTACAGAAAGTACGAGGAGTAATAAACCCTAATTAAGTATGCAAAACCTTTACAGGGAGCACCATGAAATTTTTGATAAATCTCTTACTTTCAATTACATTTCTTCCGTAAATCTAAAAACCAGGTAGATCGACCCCGTATTTGTTTCAGTTGTAGCAAAATTTAGGGTTTCTTCATTGTTAAAGGATTAGCAGATAAGCAATAACGCAATGCAGTGGTGTGTATTTTGGGAAAAAAATACGTTTTAAATTATAATATAATAAAAAATGAAAAGAAATAATTATTGGAATACATTTATTTCTTACATTTTATTCTATATCCGACTCGGAAGAGGAAGAATCGTTGTTGACATTAATAATAATAGGGTCGATTAAATCATCACAAATATTGTCAATTTTCAACATATTTGCCTCTAATTTGATAACATGCTCGATACAGTTTGTCCAATTTTCCTTACTAACATGACTTACAGCACTCTCAAACAATTTCACAACATCGTTTATTCTAAAAGTAGTATTTTTTTCCAACTTCCCCCTTTACCTGAGCCCATATTAATTCTATGGGATTAAGTTCACAATGATAAGGGGGAAGTCGAAGAACTGATATACCACGAGAAGAAGCCATTTCTTCTACAATGTAGGTTTTGTATTTATTCTTGTTCATTTTTGCAATTCTGTAAAGTTCTTTCCTTAGTGGATCTTTTGGAAACTTAATATTTTTTGAATTAAGCTACTCCAAAATCTCTGCTTTACGCCAACGACTTGTGGGCAATGCTTCTCGTAACCGTGAATGGTAACTTGCGTTGTCCATAACAATAACAGCCCCTTTTGGAATCAGATCGAACATTTGAACAAACCATTCCTCGAAGACATTCCCATTCATATCTTCGTGATAGTCCCCCGTGCGTTTTGAAATAAAAGTTAATAATCCACCATCAACAAAACCTTCAGAACTTCCAACATGGACAATGATAAGTCTTTTTCCTTTTCCAGATGGTGGCTGCAAACCTAACGACAAACCTTCCACGAATGCCTGCCTTCCGCTTTTAATGTTTTCATCTTGCCAAGATTTGGAAACTGTATATCCAGCATTTATACACACATATATACAAAAATATATAAAATAATTATTGTTACAGATTGGTTTGTTTTCTATTATGAATAAACTGTGTTGCCTTTCTTTATCAAACTTACTAAAATTTATGTACCTCTATCACTTTTTTTTATTAAAATTAGTACATCCCGTTACCTCTGACCTAAATCGTATATTCTTTAGCATAGCTGCAACTCATTCGTTCAATACAAAATGTACCTTACGGTATACTCTCTTAAAATATATTTTGGTACGTCTATGAAATCTACTTAAATGATTGATTTATTACTCCTCGTACTTTCTGTACAGACTATAAATTGAAAAGAGGGTCTAAAAAAATAATGGAGGAGCGTTTTTAAAATAAATAGAGACAGATCTGTTTTGAAAAATTTAAGAATAAAAGTAAAATAAATTTTAATATACAGAAAATATACTGGGTGTTTGGAAAGGGCCTAGCTTTAACTGTAGATGGGGATCACTTTGGAGCTTCCAGCAACCTATATTTAATGTGTCTTCTGCACTTCATAACCGAGATACAGGGTGTTTTATAAATTTTTCTTTTTTCTTTTGAACCTCATAACTTCCGAGTTACCCTGTATAATACCCTTAAATTTGGTTCACGTGATAACCATTACCTAGAAACTCCATCGAAAGCATCTCCAAAAAGATGCAGTTCCGGCCTAACAAAAGATTTCAAAACTCGTCTTTCCTAAAAACAACACCCTGTATATAGATTTCTTTAAAATTGCTCTTTATAATTGGAATTAAAGAGAATGAGAAATCGAATCTACCACTTCCTTTTCATTCTTCCGCAGACAATTTTACTACCAAAAATTTATCGTCAAAGTAATAATTTATGCACGTTTTGGTTGTTAAAAATGGTATCGGAGAGATTTTTTTTTATTTTTTAGCTTGAAATTAAATCTATTTAATGCACCTAGAGAAGCATCCTAGAAATTCAATTGAGTTTGTATGTTTACGAGTACAGACCACTAAAAATTATGATTACAAAGCCGTACTTAGAAATACTCATTCAATATGTTTCGAATACAATTTCGAACACCCTACATTTAGAATAACAAGAGTAAAATACGAGAAATAAATTTATACTGCAATTTTTGTCGGTTAGACTTGCTTCGTTTGGACAATGTTGTTAGAATTTCTTGTTTTCTTTTCAGGTCAATTAATAAAACTAAAAAAAATCTCTCCGTTTTTTGAAGTATAAATTTATTTCTCGTATTTTACTCTTGTTATTCTTAATGTAGAAGTGAATAGTTTCCTGATACATATACTTATACAGGGTGTTCGAAATATTCGAAACATATTGAATGAGTATGTCCTAAATACGGCCCTGTAATCAAATTAATTGAATTTCTCGGATGCTTCTCTAGATACATCAAATAGATTTAATTTCAAGCTAAAAAATAAAAAAAAACCTCTCCGATACCATTGATAACCCCCAAAACATGCATAAATTATAACTTTGACGGTACATTTTTGATAGTGAAATAGTCTGCGGAAAAATAAAAAGGAAATGGTAGATTCGATTTTTCATACTCTTTCCAATTATAAAGAGAAATTTAAAAAAAATCTATATACAGGGTATTGTTTTTAGGAAAAACAAGTTTTGAAATTTTTTGTTAAGCCGGACCTGTATTATCTTTTTGGAGGTGCTTTCGATGGAGTTTCTAGGTAATGGTTATCACGTGTACCAAATGTCAAAATAATATACAGGGTAACTTGGAAGTTATGAGGTTCAAAAGAAATAGGATAAATTTATAAAACACCCGGTATCTCGGTTATGAAGTGCAAAAGAAACATTAAATATAGGTTTGGAAGCACCAAAGTGATCCATCTACAGTTGAGGGAAGGCCCTTTCCCAATGAAACACCCTGTATATAAATTAAAGAAGCAAAATTAAATATGGAAGTTTAAAATTATGGAAATATGAATGAGAATAAAAAATAAATTAGATGAATTAAAATATAAGAAGCTATTCTAAAGTTTGAAAGAAAAAATTGGATAATAGACAAGAAGTTTCGTATGATATGGAGAATTAAAATTATGCATGGAGGAAAGAATTCACATTGGACATTAATTTAAAATATCAAAATTATATGGTGTTTATCGTAGGGAAAAAGGTTAATTAACAATCAGAATAAGAATGAAAATAATAATATAATTGGAACAAATACAAAATTCATCAAAATAATCATAATTCTTCATAAATAAAATAACTGTTATTTAAATACTAAATTTTGATGTAGGTAATGTAACTTCTCATTGTAAAATATAATTTCCTAAATTTGAAATTTCTGACAATTTTATTAAAAAAAATTAGAGCCACGACCTGAGTAAAATCAACAGTCTGGGACAAGAATATAAAAATAATATCCTAAAAAGGAAAATCAATACAGTATCCACCTATTTAATAATAGTATCGACTTGAAACTTTTTGCAAATTATTAAGAAAGTTGTTGATTGCTCGATAATAGCCCGTAATTACTTATAACCAATAAATAAACAATTATTAAACAAATTCAATAACTAGAGAGAGGGTTTATATTTTGAATTTTGACAGATAGCAAGTTTAACAATTCAAAAATTTCATTTAAGATATAAATTTAGCAACAAAAATGGATGCAAATATTTTAGCCAATTGAGTTTTTTCGGTAACTTCGAAGCTATTTGGTAAAATTAGAAATTGTGCATCAAATTTCAAATAAGCGACATTAAATACAGAAGGGTATGCCCTTTTTTAACAATTTTCCAATAGGTAGGTTTATTTTTTGTATCTTTTTGTCCCCCTCCCCACAAACCTATTCCAAAGTTGGATTATTGACACACCCTCCTTAACAATTGGTCCAGTAGATCCAAAATCAAGTGATTCTATTAAGCTAATTTTAATTTAAACATTAATTTTTTTTTACTCTTCTCCTGAAAGTATTTAGCACAACTATGGAGACTCATCTAATCTTTTGCAATAAGTAAACCCGTCTGTACTTCAAAACTTTCAAAATCCATTTGCCGGTCTCCCAAGAGGAGGAAAATCAAACCTATATGCCGTTTCCGACATGTACACTACTATTTCGAATAATTAAACATTCCCGGCACACATCGCTAAGTAGAATTAATCCGAAAACGTGTGTAGATCACCCTTACGAATCCGGCTCGAAGGACCAAAATAGCTTGTCGCTTGTCTGTTTATACAAATTACAAACAATTTGTGTAGTGGATCATTCACAAGTAGTCGTGACGTCATCGAGTCGATCAATACCGAGTGGAATGAAAAGAACGCCGGCGCGAGCCGGTCAAATTATCACATGGATGGGGCTGCGTTGCCTTTTTAGTTGGTTTTAGGGGTTGTAAAGGAAAAACAACGATCTAGATGCGGGAGTTTGTGTAAAATTAATGTATAAACATTTGATTTTGTTCAATGATTCTATTTTTCTATACTTCTTGTGCTGGGAAATGATTAATAATATGGGACTTGTTTCATAGAATGAGGTCAGAGGTATATTGAGCAACATCATCATCAAAATCATCCAAGTTTTTAGTGAATAAATGTAAAAGCAAAAGAAAAGTTAGGTTATGTAAACCAAAATCGTTGCAAATATCTATTACATTCTGACGTCTTATGTTTTCAAGTGATTTTAAGAGTCTTTTTGACCCATCTGTACATTATGACGAGAAGAAAATACATTGTCAACGCTCTTATTTTTCCGACAGTATCAATTATCATCTGTAACAATTATCATCTTATCTTTATCTCTCAATAAGCTTTGGAAAATAATTCGTCTTTTAAGTGATGTGATGTGTAACTCTTGTCGACATAATAATGAATGATTTTGAATAAATAAAATCCCAAGATTTGTAGTTCATTCAACTTGGCAACAGTGTACGGTAGGTAACTCCCATATTATAATTTAAATTATGATTCATGGGCAGATAAATTTTATGAAACCGAGCGTTTTCTTGTTTTATTTATCAAGCTCGGTATTTTAGGGGATTTTACACAAGATGGCCGACGAATTTTTATCACTTTTTTCCAAACGTACATAATTATATGTGTTCGTTAACTCTAGAATCGGCTTAATAGCGATAATTGTCGGTAAATTAGTTAGAAGAAATCCTTGAGAAGTCGAGAACCTCGAGTTTATTTTAATTTGAAATAAACTGTCGGTGCATGGTCTCCCACATGGTTCGCACCTTCTATTACATCTATTGGGACATACTTTGGAGTAATAAATGATATTGAAAACGTGTTTGCCTAATTTTTATTAAAATTTGTCAAATTTACGAGCTTTCTAATGTATTTAGCAGT
>CAJUYI010000593.1:22410-78251 GCA_910591695.1 Galerucella pusilla | reverse complement strand
GATTTGGTGTCAGTTCAACCCTTGGTATCGAAATTTACAATTTTTTCTTCCAAATTTGTCTGTATTTACGTATGAAAGTATTTATTTGCTAACCGATTTAATTTTTTTCTTTTGTATCCAACCACAAAACTAATTTATCCTTTCTCTAAATTTCATCATGACGCGAAATTGGTTGGTTTCAATGATACTCGATACATTAAAAAATTGTGGTCTAAAAATTCGAGATATTGGTGTAATCAAAGATGATTACAAATACTTTATAAATCAAAGAAAAACCATTTAATCATCTTTCGAAGACGTAGAGATATTCGAGAAATAAATTGGACGGAAAATTACTTCATCTCATGATGTAAATTTTGATTGATAACATTTCCAATTTTACTTATTTGTTTTGTCACTGATAAAAATGCATATAACCGGACAATTATTAAGTAAAAGTATGTGTTTTATGAAAAATGTATTTAAATATATTATGACATATATGGCAACACTGTTGATTAAATAATTAAATGGTTAAATAGACAGAATTGCGCTTCTTCACTCACTACATTCTCCAGATCTGGCACCTAGCGACTACAGGCTTTTTGCAGCCATCTAAAAGACGATCCAGGAGAAGATATTTGACATATGGCAACAATGTTGATAAATCCATATGATTTTTGGATATTAGGGATCATCAAACGGTATGTGTCAAAATTTAATGTATCTGTATCTGTAGAATAGGGCGAGTGAGTGTAGGCTCACAGCACTTAGGCCACATGTGACCCATTGTACATCCTCCCGAGGAGTTGTCCTCCTAGGTCATCGTACATCCTGTCCTTCCCAGGAAGGTGGACAGATCACTAGGAGACATCTCCTTTATATCGGCAGGTGTAGGCCAAGACTCACCGAACACACACACTCTTATTGACGATAACTCCAGACACTCGCATAAGATATGCCTGACAGTTTCATCTTCCTGCTCACACATCCTGCATAGAGGTGTGTCCACTAGCCCCATAGTATGGAGGTGTTTCCTCAGTTGACAGCGGCCAGTCAGAAATCCTACGTAGGTTTTTCCTGGTCACCGCCAAATATTTCCACGGCGCCAGCTTCCCAGGGTGATCATGGCAATACTGCATCCTTTGATTCCATCCCATCTCTTAAGGGATTGAGCATGGGTGTAACGTTTCGCTAGTTCCGCAATTGTCGAAGTCGTTAGGCCGTAGGTGTCACTGGGCCCTAAAATTGCATGTAGTTCTGACAATTAGTTCACAAGTTACAGCAGTTTAGACTCCGTTTCACATAAGAATGAGCCACGTGAAGTTTGCCAACTAGCCTGCGCAGAAACCACAATCGGCTAATAGAATCAAAGACCGTTAAATTGAGAAAATTGCGTTTCTTCGCTCACCGTATTCTCCAGATCTAGCACTCAGGCACTTCCTAGCAATCTGCAGTAGGTGGAAAAGTGAAGCAAGTACATAGTTTCGCGAGTTGGAATGTGGGAATTTCCAACTAACGAAACCATAACCATGAAAATTATAAAAAACTAAACTTTTATAAAGCAAAATAGATGGTAATAAACGAACTATAACGTAATAAAATCTAGAAATCTAGAATGATAAATAACATTTTGGTTCGTCCTTTTTTTCAATATTCTATCAAACCCAGCCCCTAGCTGGATAAATATATTTATTATCAATTGTATCGTCTTCCGTAGCCTTGTAAAACGATCGATTTTCCAGAAACTTCGTCCGCAATAAAACATTCAGGAAATTCATTAAATGCCAATGTTTATTTAACCTCCATTGAACTGACTCGGTCGCATGCGGACGGGACAGCAGGCTCTTGACAGACCCAAACTGACCAGAAAATGAACAGCAAAACGAGAGAGCAAAATGTGAAGAAGAAACAAAGACAAGAGGTGAAAAAAGGAGGCGACACGTTGCAAAATGACCTGTCTTTTAGGTAGGCCTGTCTGTAAACTTATTTTGAGTGAAACTAGTGACATAATTTCGTGGGATTTCATAAATAATTTCACAACTTGATTAAGAAATCACTGCATCGCTCATCACTAACTTCAATTGATCGATTGCTCCCCATGACGTTCTGGAATGGTCTGTTGGTTTCATGGAGCTAGTATTGAGAGGAGTCGCTACGCCTGTCATAAAAGTGGTATCGGTTTCGCCATTTTACTACCACTTCTCTGTCAACTTGACATTAGTATTGTTTTGTGGATGTGAATTGGGTATTTTTGGATTTTCTTTATGTTAGTGTCGTTTTTTACTATTTTAATAATTGAACAATAATGGTTTCTTGTGCTTCACGAAGTTGTAACAAGTAGAGATAGTGTAAATACGAAAAAATCATCAGGAACAACATATCATAGGTTAGTAAACAATCGAAACAGGATTGTACTGGAATATATTTCTTTGTGCTTCAATAAGTTTTATTTAACTTCATATTATATTCAATGTTTGTAGAACTCCATCAATAAGAGATATGTGGTTGAAATTTGTGAAAAGAGGTTCTTGGCTCTGCCGTCGACGCCAAATTGCTAACACCACAATGTCACTCATGTGATACCACTTTCCTATTATAAGATAATCGACTGTGTCATCTCCTCTTAATAGTAGCTCCATGGTTGGTTTCGAGGTCAGAAAAGTCCATTGTGGACAGTTCCATGAGAAGGTCATCTACTAAGGTTTCCCATAGTAACTCCTGTATTCCTGTATAGTCCTTGCCATGATGGTGGATGAAAATTCGACGTTTTGTACAGTGGAATGTCATGATGAAGACTTGTTTGTATGTAATGAACGAGGAAATAATGTATTTGAATCAAACAACTTAATTTATTTAAAAAAATAATGGCAAACATAATTTCTAGTCAACAATGATATTTGTATTTAAAAAAAAATCAACACCCAATAAAATTGAATGTTATCATTTAGGTGGAAGGAGTAGAATGATTATAATTATTCATTCCCCAGGCTATTTACAACTGGAACGACAAAACATTTACTGATATTGTAATCGAGAAAATTTTAGTTTATCAATTTGTTAGTAGGAAATCACAATTAATACCAGAAGGGATGTGGTTGAGAACTTTAAAATTACAAATTGGTAAAGCCCAAAAGGCATTTAATCAATGAGCTAAAATAAAAACTGTACCACAAATAAGGGATTTATGTTTATTTTCAACTGTTTTATTTACCAAGGTTTTCTGCTTCCAGTTGATAAGTTTTGAAGTTAAAAGCAAGCTATTTTCTTTTGTATTTTCAGTTATTGTTTCCACTTTATTCAGTCAAAAGTCTTAGAAAATAGTAGTGTCTTAAGACCTATTTCATGTGGCTTCCATTTTTTCCGGTCACCTGGTCCAAAGACTAACGAACACACAAAATAATAGAATATTATACACCAAGGGTTTATAAATATTTTCACAACCAATTTTTTCCACTTCTAGCCAAATTTGAGATAAACATTAAAAAGAATTCACAAACGCAGAAGTCCGATGTTGTACCAACTAATTCAAATCTCCTGTTTTAATAGAAGGAAAATGTAATCATCTTGAAAGCTATTCATGATAAGTATGTATGAAGTATGATATGATATGATAATTGTAATAACATACCTATATTATATAGTTAAACTACTTGAATTTTTGTCACTATTGATAGTTATTGTTAATTTTGAAATTAATTATGTTGACTTTAATTGTAACATTTTGTGTATTATAACTCTATTTCTTAATGTCTGACAGCACAGTAGCCTCATTAAATATTCAAATAGAAATGTATCTTTTACAGAGTGATCCTAAGAATTTTACAAGTAAATACTAAAATTCTAATGCAAAACAAGTAGGTGTCTGAATTGGTTATCTATACCTCCCTGTTTCAGCTCAAAATACAATATGGTAATAAAACTGAACAATGCCAGATAAACGATAAATATTGCGGCAGTGGCGGAGATTACGATATTAGTTTATTTCTGCTTATATTAGATTCGGTCGACATTACAGTTGAAATAAAATTCCTTCAACGAACCCTTGATTGCATCCAATATGCGTTATTATTAGTCGGCGACCTTTACCGATAGGAGTTTTCAGTCCAGTAGATAAACCTATGAAAGCTTGACGACTGGTTTTAATACTTTTGTCCTGCCATATTTTATTCACTGAATGTCCTTCATTGAGCCATGTCTCATCTAGATAATAGATTTGTCTTCCCTCCGTCTGTATTTTCGTATATCTCGTAAATACTGTCGTCTCCAACATATTATTTGCTCGTTGTCGATTAGCACTGATTTGCGACTTTGCTTCTCCCAAGTAAAATTTAATTTGTGTAATATTTTCCACAAAGTTTTTCGACCTATGTCAGGCAAATTCTCATCCTCCTTTACCATTCTTAGAATTATGTCGAGGGTTGATATCTCTTTTTTAAAATATAATTCGTGTACTTTTCGTTTTATTGTATTTTGCATATGTTCATCAAGGTCAAGTGGTTTTCTTCCAGTTGACTTTTTAGGTGGAGATATATTTCCATTTTTCCTCTCCCTTAGAAGCCTGTAAATAGTAGATTCACTAACTCCTGTCATATTGGAACATGTCGAAACTATATTTCTAACAGTAGCAGCCGGCATTAGATGTACAACAGCGTCATGCACATTTAACACTACAGTCTTCGTTTGTAAGCTAAGCCTGTCTTACACTTTACTGGGGTGAAACTTGAAGACATTTTTAACAACACAGTTAACACTTATGGAACGTAAGCGACTCTGAGCAAAACAAATTATACAAATTTGGGCGAGACCAAGTTTCACCGTATATACCTGCAAAATTTCTAAGTAGTCATTAGGACAATCCCTAGTAGGACCCTATTGTAATGTTTATTGGAAATTATCAGTTGTTTTAACTAACCGAATTCAGATTCATATTACCTTTATATATCAGATCGGGTATAAAATTAAATAGTAAATAAATTCCTTAGATGAACGGTGACGCATATGGTTTACTACCTGACTAGCATCTGTGACCTTTTCGCGTGCTGTCAGACAATAAGAAACAGACTATAATATGTCAGATGTTGATTATACATTATTTGGTGAAATTATCTCGTGATCGTAGGAAAAATACTGTACATTACTCGTGCGAAAGTGATTTCTCACACTCATGTGATTGTCGCACTCGGCTCATGCCTCGCGCTAAAATATTTCCCACTCGTGTGAAAAATGTCACTTTCCGCACAAGTTATGTAATATACTATATTTGTCATGGAACTGCCCTTTTAACCCTTTTCTTACACATTAAATTGTCAAAAACCCACTTTTAAACATAAAAAATTAAAAACTATATAACATATCATTGATATTTAACTAATCTTTGTGGTTTTGTAACCTCACTTCATCTTAGACAACCAAAATCGTAAAGATCGGCCTAATATCCAACAGCCTCTGTTAAAAGAAACAGTCCACTAAAGAGAAGGGAACGCCTGTTACCGATTAGGACAGACTGAGTAGGGGTGGCTTTGCTTTTAAAGGGGATAGATCGACACGTCATCTACCGGGAAAGATCGTCTTTTATTTTGAGCGCGATGGTTAGTATTGCTTTTCAAGGGGAACTGTTTGAACGTTAGACAACTAGGTATTTATAAGGATCATTCAAAAATTCATAATGAAAATATTGTTTTGCTTAAGATGATTTTTAAAATGTTTTTGTGAAAACAACCACCATTATTTGAAGCGTTTTTAAAGTTTTTGTTCAACACGGTAAGGGGTACTATAAGAGAGAAAAATCTGGTCCCCACAGGACAATTTTTGTTATTGCGGTTTTTGCTTCTATTTAGCATACATTTGGCTAATCAATGCAATTTTTCTCATCAGAACTTTTTTTATGAGACACGGACACTGACAATACCGATAAATGTATGTATGTATGTATGTATTAATTTACAGTGGCTTCCCGTTGATGCAATGTCCCTACAAAATATTCCTTCTGTCCCTACAAAATATTCCTTCTGTCCCGTATAAAGAAGTGGATTCCTACCAATAATTTAAAAATGGAAAATGTTTTGGGTTTTCTTTTATGAATGGACTTATGCAGATTTCCGACGATTTCAAGAAGTTTTTCTCGGAAAAATAAACAAAAACTGCTGGACCAACATCGACGAGTGGCTTCCAGGGCCATAATGTATCTATTCCAATAAGAATTGTACAGAAGGTCGCGACACCTCGTGGCCTGAGGAACAAAAGGGACACGTAACATAAATTAAATACATAATTTTTTCACTCTAGCTGTAAAATTGACAATTATTGCTTCTTTTAGCCGGTGTTATCGAAATGCCTCCCGTTTTTTCAGGTACCTATTTTCATAGATGAAATGCCTCCCGGGTACAATCGAAATGCCTCCGGGTCCTTAATCATTTATGGTAATATTTTGTGTGCTTAATCTTTGTATAATGACACAATGTTGCCAAATTATAATTTGAATAGGTAAATATATATCTATTTTTATTTTTCTAATTCTTATGCACTGTACATAAAATCTGTTAACAAAATATTTCAGAGTACGACATTTTTGTTTAGGAAATAAAATTGTTTACAATTAAAAACAAAGCCGAAGTACACTTAGTTGTTTATAATAAATATCCTTTCTATAATGATGTGATTACTTAATCAGTGTACATTTTTGTTTAGAAAATAAAATTGTTTACCATTAAAAATAAAGCCGATGTACCTACACTAAGTATTCTAATTGTTTTGATCTAACACGATTCTAATCTCTAATCTATTCCATGAATAGGGTAGTTTGCACCTACTAAATCTGGTAATTAGTTGTTTATAATAAATATTCTTTCTATAATTATGTGATCACTTAATTTTTGTATAAATACTTCAAGTTTATTAGTTCTTGTCTCAGTTTTGTCGATTTAAAGCTTGTATCAGTTTGTCAATTTTAAGTTCAAATTGTGTTTAAGTGGATTAAGTTATAATATTCGAAATAATGGAATCAACGATGTGTTCGAGTCAAAAGGGCAAACCTTTAATATCAATTGATGGTTTCACATTCGGTTTTCAAAAAATGTTGGCCAAAGATACGGTAAAGCGATGGACATGTACTAAGAAAACCTGCAAAGCATTTGTGAAAACGCAGGGATGTGACAATTCGATAATTGAGTCGATATTAGATCACAATCACGAGAAGTTGTCTGCCGAAGTGTCCAATAGGAAAGCCGTAAGCAATTCGATAAAAAGAGCAGCCGTGGAAGATATCAACGAAAAACCAATGAAGCTCATATGTAAAGAACTTAAGAAGACGAATATAGAGACATTTACTACCAACGATATCTATAGGGTGAGACAGAATTTATATTACGCTAGAACAACTAATTCTTTAATTAAACTTCCTAAAAGTATATCTGAATTTCATATTGCTATCGATTCAACTTCGATTATTACAAATAGGAACGAAAATTTTATAATTAAAAATGACAAAGATAATCACATTGTTATATTATCCTGTTCTTCAAATCTTTCTTTTCTTTCGACTGTTTCCAATTGGTATGTCGACGGAACTTTTGAGTACTGTCCTCGCTTTTTCACCCAATTGTTCACTATACATGGCTTAAAAAATGGACATTATATTCCTCTCGTCTTCTGTTTACTTGAAGATAAAAAGTCATCTTCTTATTATCTCGTGTTTAAATATATCATAGAAGAATGTATTAAACTCAATTGCCCTGTATCCCCTAAAGTAATAACTTCAGACTTTGAAATTTCTATACATAATGGTATCCGTAAGGCATTCCCTGAAGCAGATCTTCGTGGATGTCGTTTTCATTTGGGTCAGGCTTGGTATAGAAAGCTTCAAGCACTGGGCTTAGCTCCAGAATACCAGAAAAAAGGTGCTGACTCAAGTGAAATTACCCATTTTCTGTCATATATTTTTGGCCTATCATTCTTAGATCCTGAAGAAGTTGGCGATTTTTTTGCAATAGATTTGTCCGAAATTAAACCAGTCGATGAAAGGGTCACTCAGTTTTGTGATTATCTTGTGGATAATTATATATCGGAAAATTCGAAATTTCCGCCACATCTCTGGGCTGAGCACTCTTCATCTTTAGAAAGAACCACAAACCCATGTGAAAGTTTCCATTCCAAGTATAACTCGTCTTTCTACTGCCCTCATCCAAATATAAATAATTTTATTGAGATTATTTTACAATTTCAAATAAATACCTATATTAAAATAAATTCTGTCTCGGTACCAAAAAGAATTGTTGAGGAAAGTACAGCAAAAATCAATTTTGTAAATGAAAAAATATTACAATTAAGAGAAGGTACAATAAATAAATTAGAATTTGTGAAACTAGTGTCATACAAATTTAGGAAAAATAATTTGTAAGTTTGTAAATTTCTTCTGATGATTTGTATATAAAATTGAATAGTTCAGTCTGCAGACTGAATTTTATTGTTTGAGTCGTAATTTTCTTAAAAATTGGTGTTTTTAAATTTTCTGCGATGATAATATTATGTAATTTTGTAAGTTTCTGCTGATGATTTGTTTTAATAAATGTATAAAATACTTATCATGTCTTTATGTTTTTGATCAAAATAATCAAAATATTAAAACCAAAAAATAATGGTTAATATTGAGTTATTAACGAAATTCTATAAAAGGACGAAAGTTTGGCAACGTCTCACCTTCGTACAAAGATTAGAAGCTGGTAATTTATTTAGAGCTTAGGAGGCAATTCGTATGTGACCCTTTTAGCGACAGGTAAGAAACCCTTTTTCGGGAGGCATTTCGTATCCGGCCCTTTTAGCCAACTGAGAAGTTGAATTTCTTTATTAGTGATCAATAATGGACAAATTCAAATATTTTGAGAATTCAGGAATAGTAGTTCAACAAAAACTTGTGCAACATAATTTTGTATAGGGGGCGTCCATTAATTACGTGAGGTGTTCTAGGGGGGGAGGGGGTCAAGCTAAATCTTTCCAAATCTCACTTAAGGGGGAGGGGTGGTCTTGGCAAATATCACGTAATTATTTTTCTCGCAGAAAACGGTGTGAAGTTGTGTTTTAAAAAAAATTACGTTAATATTCACAAATACTAGTCTTTGCTAGTCTTCAATAAAAGTAGGTAATAGAACAAGTTTTTTTTTCTCTCAATAATCCAACACGTTTACAGTCCATAATAAAGGTTTTAAAGAATCTCACGTGATATTAGGGGAGGGGGGAGGGAGTTGAGGAAAATCTCACGATATCTCACCAGGGGGGGAGAGGGGGTCGAAAAATTCTGAAAAACGCCTCACGTAATTAATGGACGCCCCCATACCCAGGAGATTGACTTTAACATATTTGCTACTTGAAATTACCTATCAAGATAAAATTATTTGAATAAAAATGCCTTAGTTTAAAATTCGCGCTCAACCAATGTTCATAATATATCGAAAACTGATAGTGTACTTGTCAGTCAGACGACGGAGGTAAACGCTTCTAGTGGTGCGTTTGTGAATTATTTTCAAGTTTTGTCTTAAAATTGGCTAGTAGTGGAAAAAATTGTATATACACCATGGTGTTGAAGACATTTATAAGCCTCGCACCTTATTCCGCCCAAATGTTTAAAAAAAATGTAAAACTGTTTTGAAATATATTGACCGATCCCTATATTTTGTTGAATTCGATAAAAGCCTAGTTCCCCTTTAACCCCGCTAATTATAAACCAGGGTGATAATAGCAGGTCAATTTCGAATTTACCGTATTGTTGATCTCTCTATCTCTTTCTTTCTCTTTCCCTCGTTTAGTTATATTCGTGCGGCATTGTTGCTATTTTTAACACCGTGCACCAATGTGTTGACGTTTTCCCTTTCACAACAACAACACCGGCTGGCTGTTTCGATTTGAGATTTTTTGTATATTATATATATACATATATATCACAGAGGCGGGATTTCTAGCGATACAGTCGATGCATATGGTACAGTTGGTATCATGTGTAAGATCGAAATGTTTTATATTAAGTCTGGACAGTGTTTTGTGAGAGAGCTATTAGTTACACAGATGCACGTAAATTATTTATCTTCGAAAAAGTTATTTCTCTCAAGATAAAACATCTCAAGCTAATTGCCAGAAAGTTTTAAAACCCTGGAGACATCTTCGAGCTCACGTATGTTCTAAAACAAACCGTGGCACTGAGGTTGGTATAAACGAACCCAGAAAGAAAATTTTCTTCAGCCGTTGGACGATTTACGTGTTTTATTTCAAGCAGAAACGATTACGAAACTACCATCAATTCAACCACCAAGTCTGAAAGAGATTTCGATGAGAAACTTGATAACTTCAATGATCCTGTTAGGTATGCTGGAAGAACTGCATGCAAATATTTTGTAGTTGGACTAAACCACCTCTAGTAGTGCAGGTGGTGTTTATCTACATTATTGGACTGAAGAAAATTCGCACTTTTGATAAAAAAATGCTCAAAATTCGTCCAGAGGGGTTTTTTAGGACGAGAAATCGACTGCCACAGTCTATTTTTGCATAAAATCATTTTTTCTCTTCCAAATGGAATCATGAAAATTTCGATAATACACTTTTAAAAATTGAAGATGCTCATAACTCGACTAATATGATAGTTAGAAAGTTCTATTCTTCAGCAATCGATTCAGGGGAAAATTTTACAAAAACCAGTGGATTTTGAGTCGATAATTCCCAGTAATAAGGAATTTATCGGGAGCCAGTTTACATTTTAATATTTCCGTACCTACTCCTTGCTTCCAAATTTTCGACAAAAAAAATGTTTTTGAAATAAAAAATGCTCAGAATACGTCCAGAGGGGTTTTTTGGGACGAGAAATTCGACTGCCACAGTCTATTTTTGTATAAAATCATTTAATCTCTTTCGAATGGAGCAATGAAATTTTTGTAAATCCACTTTTCAAAACTAAAGATGCTCATAACTTGACTAATATGTTAGTTAGAACGTTCTAGTCTTCAGCAATCGATTCAGGGGAAATTTTTACATAAACGATTGGATTTTGAGTCGATAATTTCAAGCGATAAGTAATTTAGCGGGAACCAGTTTACATTTAATATTTTCGTACCTACCCCTTGCTTCAAAATTGTCGACAAAAAAAAAGGTTTTTGAAATCAAAAATGCTCAAAGAAAATTAGTACTGGATAAAGGTACTACACATCTTCAAGTATTAGTATTGTTGAAAAGATCGTACGACCATATTTCTTTGACGGTTTTTGGACGATACATATTTAAACTTTTTGGAAAAAAAATCCTTGCCAACAAGATGATGTGTGCGCTTTTTTCCAGGGCAAGTTAGACATTATTTGAATTCAAGATATCCAAATAAAGGGATTGGGAGAAGAGGTAGCCAGCTAGATCTCCAGACTTAACATGTCTAGATGGACAACATACGGAATTGCGCATATTTCTAAATGCACAAATCAGGCTTATACAGAACGAAGCAGAATGCTAGTGGACACTAAAAGTCACAGTATTGTGGGAATGACCTCTGACATAATGCCTCCAACAGTAAACTACGACCTGCCTTATACCGTCCTAATTGCAAATAGAGATGAATGGGTAAGGATGAACTACTAAGAGCAGACAACTGTTGGTACACAGACGGTTCAAAAACACCCTCAGGCTCTGGTGCAGGTGTATACGGGCACAGACCTAGGACCTAGGATCCTATGCAACCGTATTTCAGGCGGAAATTTATGCCATTGTTTCATGTTTGGAGAGATTGGGAGTAAGCTAATCTCATACATAGAACAATAAAAAATTTCTCGTACAGCCAAGCGGCTTTGAAAGCACTTAGCTCTCACCGTGTAACGTCGAAATTGGTTTTAAACTGTCAAAAAACACTCTCCTCAATAGGAGAGCTCAATAAAGTGTTGGTGGTCTGGATCCCTGGCCACTCTGGCATGGAAGGAAACGACTCTCTTGCAAGGGAGAGTGCCGCACGTGTTTCTATCGGACAAGAACCTACTATTGGCATCGCAATATGGTTTGCCAAACAAACACTAAATACCTGAACAGCAAGAAGAGCTTCAGACTTCTGGCATAATTTACCAGGATTGGTTCATTCATACATTCATCCTTGGAAGAACGTCTCCATACAAATGTTAGACTATAGCAGGCATAACCTACGTTGCCCAACAGGCCTTTTAACAGGCCACTGTTAAAAGTTAAGTTAAAACTTGGGCTGTCGGAAGATACGACTTGTCGTCTTTTTCTGGAAGATGATGAAACAGCAGAGCATATTATTTGTGCCTGCCTCGCCGCGGCTCGAATCAGGTATATGATGTTTGGCACGGTCTCTCTCTCGCCCTTGGACCTGAAATATCATTCACCAAATAAACTAATAGACTTTGTTAAGAAGCTGAATTTGTTTGGTGAAATTTGAAAATACTCCTGCGAGTCGCAGTTTAGTGCTTTATAGACCCACTCACCACACACTTAACCTAACTCTCAATAAAAGTTGGGAGGGTCGAAAGAATGCTAACCCCCTCTAAAAATCCATAAATACTAAATTAGTGTCTAATATAAATTTTCATAAATTTAAGTTTAACCATTTCAGAGCAACATAAAAAAATGAATTAGTATTTTTAAATAAATAACTATTTTTGTATGAACTTTTGAATAATATTTTCAATCAACCTATTTTTGGTCCCAGAATATGTGCTATAATTAAATACGAATCTTTTCGGGACAACCTTTATATTGGGATATGTTTTCATAAGACATTTTTTTTCATTAAAATTCCGTATCTTTTGTTAGAACCCAAATTTTACCTGTGTATCCTTAACATTAATTAATTCAACAAAAATTAATTTCCCAAACAAAATTTCAACTAGTAAATATGTAAAACCGAAAATCCACTTTGAAAATTCCATGTGCCTATTTGAGGGCTCTCCGCATATGGAATTTTATTAAAAACTATTCATCCTCGACTTTATACTTTCTCTCTACTTCTCTCTCTCACTCTATCTGCAAAAAGTTCTATAGAAAATTAGTCGGGCCTTACGTGCTTGGAAAATGAAATAAAAACATCAACGCCGCCAAAAACTTTGATGAAAATGTAAGGAAATTTTTTTTGTTGACTTATTGTATGTGCCTTGTAGAGTGTTTACTAATTTTGGAGTATGGATGGTGGAAAAAGAGATGAGAAAAATAAAGGTAGGACTACTAAAAAATATATATATGATATACAGTGTGTCAATTTTAAAATTAACCGGATCTATACTTTGCTCAGAGATATTTGGCTTTTGACTTATACCAACATGATTGATTGAATAACTTTAAATTTTAACGTGTTTTATTTTTTTTATATATAAGTTCCTTCAATTCTATCACCTATGGGGGACAAGTGGTATAAAGCAGTTTGTATATATCGCGAAATATTTCCATACCCACCCCTCGCTCCAATATTTTCTTTAAAAAAATTGTTTTCGACATAAAAAATGTTCAAAATTCGTATGGAGAAGTTTTTGTATAAAATCATTTTCTCTTCATCGATTCAGGGGAATATTTTACATATAACAGTGGATTTTGAGTCGATAATTCCAAGCGATAAGGAAGTTCGCGGAAACCAGATTACATTAATATTTCCATACCTACCCCTAGTTCAAAATTTTCGACAAAAAAAATTGTTTTTGACATAAAAAATGCTCAAAATTCGTCTAAAGGGGTTTTTCGAGACGAGGAATCGCCTGCCACAGTTGGTTTGGTGGTGTATAGAATCATTTTTTCTCCTCCAAATGGAGTCATGAAATTTTCGAAAATACACTTTTCAAAACCAAAGAAACTCGACTAATATGATAGATAGAACGTTTTTGTCTTCAGCAATTAATTCAGGGATACAGAGGCAAAAATTTTTACTGTACAATAAGGGATTTACCAAGTTGAATTGCATACTTGCACAAACATTCCAAATGCCATATCATTTTACTAGATATATTACATAGACAAAATAAAAGAGACGGATTGAAGCATAGGCGGTATTGGGCATAACGTTTCTGCGCCGCCACCCGCGCATCGAGTCGCTGCGATCGCGAGAACTACAAGACTTTTTACATAAGGAGAATGGAATAAAATACTTTAAAATATTATAAATTACCTTTTACTCCAACATTTTGCCCTTAATGTCGATGAATATCATCGAATATCCTAGTATATTAACTTTTAAGTCAATAAAAATGAAAATATACAAAATCAATCATACTTTGGTTGATGTGAATCTGGCTTCTGTTTGTCAAAGTCAAAGTGAAAATGTCAATAAGAAATATACATAAATATTATACAAATGGTGAGTAGGATTTAAAATTAGTTCTACATATTATACATTTATTTAGGATTTCAGTTCAAATAAAGTAAATAAAAGTAAGTGAACCTTTAAAATGTCATCACTAAATATAATTCGTCATGTATTGCAGAAAATTGTAATAGTAAATATTTTTGTCCACTTCGCAATTTGTAGTAAGTACTTTAAGTAAAATAAATGAAACTTAGTGTAAATAATTCATCTCTCAAGAAGAATGTATTATATTAATGAAGATCTGAGTTATTTCAAAATTAGATCCAGCAGGCTTAGATTTAAAAAAAAAGTAGTACTGTTAACTGCAAGAAACTTTCGTGGTCAATAACATTATCCATTTATAAAAAGGGACCACAAGATGATGTTTTGAAATGTTTTATATCTTTGCCCAGTAAATCTACTTTACAGTTACTTCTACGATCAGTGCTATTTGAAACTAGAATTAATAAAGCAATTTTTAATAGGCTTGAAGAAAGGGTTGTGAAAATGGAGCATATTGATGAAAATTGTGTCTTGTTATTTGATGAAATAGCTATATAAGAGCAATTGACTTTGGATGTGTCTAGCGACAAAGCTTCTACTGATAATAGGGGAATAGCTCAAAAAAGTTTGTCACCTTATCTATAAATTAAAAAATAATATGAGTAGTAAGAGGACTAGGAAATAAAAATAATGTTTTCCTACGACCACATAGGAAAGTGACATATATCGCACTGACTAGTTCTATGGAAAGTGACCTTTATTCATACGCGTACGGAAAAAAATCTTATCCGTACGTGTGCGGATAAAAAAGCTGTCAAATTGAATGTTGAAATGCTAGTCTTTTTACTCCGCAAATTAATATGTATATGTGAAATGCTTATTTCCTAAGTTGATTTGTCCGTATAATAATATAATATAATCTATTTATTTCATTAAAAATTAAAAAAAAAAAAATACCGAGCCCGGACTCGAACCACCCTACTGCTTGTCAAAAATCGAGCCCACGGATGCCTAGACCGCTCGGCCATCCCACTGTTGTAGCTTATGGTTCTTGTCCAAGATACTAATAAGCGCTAAGGAAATCTACACAACAGTTTATTTATTCTCCAAAATAAAATGTGTTTATATCGACATTTATTGGACTTTCATGTTATTAAAACAATAAATATCCGTTTTCAATTATTTGAACAATGAATCCTTAAAATAGCTAGTTAATACTTTCTATCTCCTACAGGTAGGCAACAAGTTAAATATTAATTCTAACTTTTTTATAAAGGTACTTTTTTCCATTGCATAAAAATCACAATTTTCTGAGCCAATTTCAAAGGTAAGTAATCAAAACCATATAAAGTATTTACAAATACACATATGTAAAACCTCTCACATCTACATAAAAAAGCAAGATTATACATGCCTAATTTGGTAAAAGTATATCGCGTGGTCGTAGGAAAAATAGTGTACATAACTTGTGCGAAAGTGATTTTTCACACTCGTGGGATTGTCTCACTCGGCTGCGCTCGTGAGACAATACTTCCCACTCGTGTGAAAAATGTCACTTTCCGCACACGTTACGTAATATACTATTTTTCTTTGTAACTTACGGTACTGTGTTTTATTTATTTTGTTTCAGACCTGTTCCTGCCTTCATAGAAATGGAGAATCTACTTTCTTTTTTGTTGTTTTTGTGAATAATTTTAAAATAATGTGCAATTGAATGTGATATTGGATTAACTTTACTACATATAAAGTAAGTTTAATAAAAATATGTTATTTTTTTATTCATAATATATAAATATTTGATAAATTGATGGTAATATAGATGTGGATTATTTGTTATGTTATTATAGCAGTTGAATAAAAATTTTAAATATGTGTTGATTTCTCATTTATCTAAATTAGGTGTCTTAAAATTGTTTATTAATTATAATCATTTAATTAGAAAAAATAAAGTATAATTTTATTTTTCGTAATAAAATAATTATATAATAAACAATTTTTCACCTACCAACAATCCAAACTAACCAATTTAAATATCCCGCCTTCAAAAATTAGTTCCGCCAGTCCTTCCTGGTGCGCTTCGATCAACGTGATGCCAACTGTTACTACAGGGTCGACAACTATCATTATATTATATTTCTCTATGATATATTGTTAGCTGAAGTATTAGCATCTTTGAAAAAAATAAGGAAAAAAATTATTTATCGAAGTTATGAGGCCCTTAGGTACATCGACTATAACAGAATAAAACCAGTCTTGTCTATTTAGACCCATTTCGTGTTTCTTACAAAATTATTTTCATAAAATACGAATTATCCAAATAAATCCCTCTAAATTACAAATTTCAAATAGTGAATTCTAAAGATATCGATATTATAATAGCGTCTAGAAAAATTGATGCCTGTCAGTGTTCAGATAGAAGCAAAATGTATTAATCAAAATAAAATTTTGTCCAGTCTCAGTTGATAATAGCCAGCATATTTCTACCCGAGATCATTCCAATAATAGCTGCTCTATAACAAAAGAAACCATACACAATCAACCCATAATCAAGCAGTCCGTGAACTAAATAGAACCTTCCTTCCGCCCCCACCCCGAAATACCGAATACAGAGACGTACCAATAGAAAATATTTTTAATATATTTAACAACAAGGACAAAAATTCGGCTAATGGAGTCTCCCCCCGGTAATGAACAAACAAAAAAAAAGGACAAAAATAAAACATATAACAGAGTAAAAAGCAATCTGGAACTGAAGATCATGGAGAAAATTATTAGTCTTTATACTCTGTTACAGTCGAAATATAAGGTTTGTTCCAGCATCTATGAATAGTTCTGGAATTGTATAATTTATAGGTTTGTTCGAACTAGCTTGAGAATCAGTACAATTCCGAATGCTTCTCAAGCTTGTTAGAACAAACCTTATATTTTTCGTATTATAATAACATTTATGCGCATGTCGTATACGTAATTACCGGAAATTTGTACTTTATTTATTTTGTTTTTGTTTTTCATTTTGTGTCAGTGACAAGTTTAAAACTGTGTTTGTCTATTTAACTCAACTGTCATCATTTCTGAGGTAATATTCTAATATAATCAGAGATATTATGGAAGAGGTTATGTTATTCTATTTTTTGTTTTCATTGCAGATCAAAGAGAAAATAAGTCGGTATTAAAGATTAAAAATATTTCTCAAT
Source organism: Galerucella pusilla (assembly GCA_910591695.1). NCBI lineage: Eukaryota > Metazoa > Arthropoda > Insecta > Coleoptera > Chrysomelidae > Galerucella > Galerucella pusilla. Next base: position 60,770 of record CAJUYI010000593.1, on the reverse strand, counting down.
ACAAACGTACCTTCCCTGCAACTTTTGTAGATATGACTATAACAAAAATAAAATAAAAATTGAACGTTTGTTGTACTTTTCACAAATATCAATCGTACCTATTACTCCAAAGATAAAAATATTAGGAGTCAAAATTTAGTTTAACACCACAAAATACTAAAGCACAATCAAAGAAAAAGCAAAAGTTTTACAAAACACACACTTAAAATAACTAAATAAAACAGCAAAATAAAACTACTTAAATATCAAAGGGCTTATACGACAGCTGATAACATTGACATTTCAGAGCGCCATCTATCGAATTCTACTCTTCCCAAAATCGATACTATAATCCACGATATAAACACACCGAAGATAAGATGTTGCGCATGAGTGGGCGGTCGTTAATAAGACGCGTGACGTCACTCAAGACCTAAAATGGTTGTTTACCTATGTTATTTCTAAAGAGTTCTTGTGTTTTTGATGATTTTTAGTGAGCTCTGATCAGTTTGAAGACCTTTTGGTGTATTTTGTGGACGTTTATGGACCATAAAAACTTTTTAAAATGCGTTGTTCTGTGTTTGGGTGCAATTCGCAAAAGGATTCGAAAAGTAATCTAATAATCCAATGGGATTCGGCGAAAATAATATTGAAAGAGCCCAATAGTGAAAGACGAAAAATCAAAGAAAGTGCTTTTATGCATATTTTGAAAACAAAAATAATTATACACAAAAAAGTAACAACAAACGCGCCTTATTAACAGCATTTACGAAATGAGCAAAAAACCGCTATCCCAATAAAACCGTTCCTGGAACGTGCACTTCACTGGATCCCATTCCTAGTAGACTATCCCATTGTTAGAATGTCAAACAATAAAATATTCTATTTTACAATTTACCAGAGATGTATACTGTGAATGTACCTTAGTAAAATTTGACTACAAAGCTCAAAATATTGATCTCCAGTTGTCAAATGTTTTCGTTGTGTCTGATAAGGACCAAAAATTGTTTAAAAATCTATTTCATCTTGACAACGGTAGCTGGAACGCTACCGAAACGTCGAAATAAAAAATACAAAAACGTGGAAATAAGAAATACAAAAACATATTGTGCGTTTTTATTTAATCTCGCATTTCCCTCCTAGACTAGTGTTGTAGTAAAGTTTACTCTATCTTGCACCGTTTTCATGAAAATCGCGTTTTAGTACTCCGAAGAGAAATTTCACAGTAAAAAAAAAGAGTTTTGACTGATAAGTATTACAAATTTCAAAAATTTTATGTCATCAGGGGATAGAACAGCTCATTTGGAACATACTTCGTCTCTACAGTTTTTTTTGTAACTAATTAAATAAACGCGTAAATACAGAAAACATACAAAACTGCTATCTCAGCAATACAAAAAAGGTCTTGAGTGACGTGATGCGCACGACGGACGGAAAATGAAACACGGGAGCATCCGGCCCTGTTATAATCAGTTGGAACGCGAAAGAGCTACATCACTTGCGCGTAAGATGCAAAGTACGGTCCTATTATATAACACATTTCAAAAAGGACCCACCTAATAGCAATGTTTCTTACAATTTTGTGAAAGAAACCGTTAAAATTTTTAACATACTTTAAAAATTTGTAAAATTTTGTGGAGTAATTAATATTATACCTACTTAAATTCATTTTTGTTTAGAAATCCTTATGAAATCTCCGAGTTTCCGCCTATGACGTAAATAACTGCCTGCCATCGATCTCGATATATATATATATATATTTCTCGATTATAGTCGGCCATTGTTGCCCATTCTAATAGCTCACATCGAAAACAACAATGAACAACAACAACAACACCACTCTTTGAAAGATCATTTATCAACAGAATAGTGGAGAGTATACCATGCCCGAGCGATCATTATTATTAATATTATTATTATTAGTCACCTGTGTCGGTCCTTCGATGGCAATGGCGCCGCACAAAGGCGGTCACGGGTGGTTGCCGGTCTAAACAAGTGCACCGGTCCACACATAACTACTATCAACTAATACTCATCTCGAGTCGTTTAAATAATCCGAGAGGAAATTGAAAAAAAAGTACAATATAGAAATAGTCAATTTTTTGAAAAATCTCGTACGGGAGGAATAGTTGTTAAATTCATCTTAAAACACCAATGGGACTTTAAAATTTGGAGATTTTTGAAGGGTTTCATAGTATTTTGAGATTATTGAAACATTAGTTCCTTATGTTAGGTTAGAGCGAAGGGAAAATCTGACCGTTACGTTACTTGGGGCGAGAGGAGTCGCGACGCAAAAGATCTGACCGTTACGTTACGTTGTTACGTTATGTGCCTTGAGCGCGTTGGCTCTCGCGCTCTCTGCTCAGTCTCAGTCTCAGTCTCTCGGTGCAAAATGTTGATTGTCAGCATACATTGTATTATAAATTAGAGTTAATAATTTTCTAGCTTCAATATGAATTAAATTATATAATTTTTAGAAATTAGTGAAATTGTATAGAGTGTATAATATAACATAAGTGCAAAGTGAATATTATGTAAAGTACATCTCGTATTTCAGTTATCATAGACCTATTATTTCAATGATCGAATGCTATGACTAGATTTGAATACTTAATATGTACTTTGTGCCAATCAACTTAATGATAAGATTTTTATAATTAATACTATCGACTGTATATTTTTGTTAAATGAATTCTTCATCCAGAGTAAAATAAATTCTTATATTAATATGTGTATTTATTTTTGGATTCAAAAAATTTGATTATTGCTTAAAAGGAACTAAATTTCCTACCGTGCGTCCCGCGACACGTTCTACCTTTTTTATTCCAAGTTCAGTCTTCTGGTTGCATTGCATTGCTCTACCCAATCCTAATTTGTTTGTTTTTGTCCTCTCCACGGGTATAATTGGTTTCGCTCAACCCAACGTAGCGCTACCGGAGCGATCAGCAATTTCCTGCTGTTATTTATGCCAAATATTATGGTAAAAAACATATAAAACGACATAGCATATATTTTAGCTTGAAGATATTTTAGACATTTGTATCTTAGAAATGAATGAACACCAGTAGGAACTATTAAACTGGATTGTAATCGAAAATGAATAAATAATTGTTTAGAAGTCTTATATCAAATAAAATTGGGTTATGGTGGATGGATCACTCAATCCAAAATCAATTGTATATGACGGCAATGTATTTGTCGCATCTGCAATTGATTTTGAAGCTCGTTTATTTTTGTCATTGTTTCATTTCTTCGATTTTAAATTTGTATTGTTATAATTTTTTTTTAATTTTACCTTAAACGGATCAAGTTGAATGATTAGAATTCTCTTGCGACTTACCTGGAAATAAAAAAAAGTATTAAAAATAATAATCATGGAACTTATATATTTTTTCATGTTATGAGATATCCCAAAAATCAATAATTTCACGCCTGTCATTTTGACAATCCAATATCTCGAAAACTTCTCACATGAAAAGTATTAAATTTGAAAATTTTAAACAGTTGGAATTGATGCTTATATTTTTCATGAAAATGGTCTATGAAAATGTCATCAATCTTGATAATTTTTGGTTATGTATTAAAATGGTTGAAAAATATGTCTTGGATTAAACGAGAGATTGAAATGTTAATTGAAGGCCTTAATGTGAAACAATAACAAGCCACACATTTTTCAAAATCTATTTTACTATGTAATAGAATAATGCAATAATATAACAAGCCACTTCACAGAGAGCTTAGCTATTTGTCAATAAATGCCGCCACAATCCAGAAATCATGTTGTTGCAACTATCTACTTTTCAGAGACTATTTGTGTTGAATAGTGACAAGCCACAGAAAATGGCAGTTTTAGTGATGATGTTGAATCACCCGTAGATGACAGTGATCTCGATAAGGACTATAGTCCTAGTGAGAATGCAAATCAACCTAACAATCAGCAGGTAAGCTTTTTTTTAAATAATGTGGCTTGTCACAGTTTTGCACCTGAGCATTCTAATGTAAAAAATTAGTAGCTTGTTATACTATTGCATTTAGGAGTCTGATGTAAATGATGAGGCAAGTGAAGATAATGAGGGTCCAACTACGACAAAAAGACCTAAACCCAATTCCCCTAAACGAACTATCAAAAGCAGGTGGAGACAAGAGAATGTAGAATGTAGACAGAGATTTTGCTCTCATCGAAAAGTGCCACAAAAAGTATGCCCCACTTATCTACTCCCCAAGTGATTGGCACCAAGTTATAAGAGAATCGAATATAAAACAGCCCTTTAACTTGATTTTTATGAATCAACGTGATTTTATGTTCATGTTCATGTTTATCATGAATTTTTTTCTTCCTTACAATGCTCATTTAATGAAAACCCTGAAACTGGAGGCGCTAACGAATTCGAAATAGTTGAGTGAAGGAAGTCCCTTTTAACCTAATTTTTTCGTACTTTTAACCAAAGTGGTTTTAATGTTTTGTTTTGAAACAATAATGTAACAAGCCTCATTTTTTTAATAAAATGTTTTTTTCTGCACACATTTCATTTTTTTTATTCCGAGGAATAGCAGAATTTGAATACCAGTACTAATCGTAACAAAGTATATAACACTAATCAACCAAAAATCTCCGATTGATTTTTAATATTTTTTTAAAACTTCAAATTCGTTTTCCCAACAATTTACCTTATGTGGCTTATCATTATTTCACAATTGAGGAAATCTCAAAAAATGTTTAATGTAAAACACTCCTTCTCCTCTGTTTCAAAGTTAGTATTCGCCTAGTGACATGAACAGCCGTGCAAATTAATAAATATTTCAAATGTTCCGGTTCCATAAATAACGAAATTTTTAAAAAGGTTATATTTATTTTATCATCAAATCAAATCACTGCGCAGAATCTTGAACTAAATATTGTTCAATGAATTGGAATAGTCTAAAATGGCTCAAAACAGTTGGCCATTATTTCACACAAGAAATCTATTCCAAATTTTGTTCCAAAACTTGGGCTAAATCAACGAGGTAAATAAGAAAGAGGAGAGAACATAACAGTATAAAGAATCATCAACCAAAGTGGCTTCTGAATATGGCCGACTTCCGTAAACAAACCAGAGGAGTACATTAAATTAGTCAATTGGGAGAAACAAAAAACTCTCATAGGCATCTTTTTAAGGTGGTACTATTGTACAACTCAATATCAACTTAAATTCATACTAATACTCATAAATAACCCTTCTAATACTGAAAATAACTATTTTTTTAACGTGGCTTTTCAATTTGACACATTTCAGTCTATTTAGGTTATCTATGTTGACACAAGAATTGATAACTAATGTCACTAATGTGGCTTCTCAATATTGCAACTTCCGTCGAAAGTTGGTTAAATCACTAACACGCTTAACTTCCCTCCTTTTTCTTTTACCTTTCATCTAAAATGACCTTTATACATCTCCGTTGATTTTTTTTTAATGGGACAACCAGTATATTATTTTATTTTTGAATTATACTCCCAATAACTAATTCAACCATATTATAAAGATAGTAGATAACGTATTATTTCAAAATATGAAATCACATACTGGGCATTAATTAAATAAAATGTATTTTGTCTGAATCCTGTATAATAAATATAATAATGTAACATTTTAAGTAACATAATCTGAAGCGTTTTCAATTTATAAATTTATAGATTCAAATTCAGGAACAAAAAGCAGTTAGTATTTATTAATAGGCTCCAATCGATACAGGGGAAAATTTTACATAATATATACGAAATATTTCATTACCTACTCCTTTGTTTGAACTAAAAAAAGATTGTGACATGAAAAATGCTGATAATTTGTAAAATGAAATTCTTTGTAACGAGAAATCGACTAGTCAACTCAGTTTTTCGATAAAATCATTTTTTCACCTCCAAATAGTGACATGAAATTTTCTCGAAAATAAAAACACATTTTCAACTTTAAAATTCTTGTAAATACCCGAAACTGTGAATATTGAACTGCAATTTCAAAGTCAACGTCCTTCGTGGCATATAGTCAGAGTAGTAGTTGTTTCTTCTTAGTGAACGGTCTTTGTTTTTGATTTTCAAATACTCTGTGAAGCCTTGTAATATTATTAATCTATTACCTCCGATATCTATCTTTCTAGCCTTTGAGATCTTTCTAATCGAAGGTTTATCTGCCGCACCCTGTATAAAGTATACACATATTTATGTGAACATTGCAATTTCCAAGTAACTCATGCAAACAAGAAAACCCCTTAAAAAATTTCACATGATACACCCATGGCAGGTTCCAACGAAGTATATAAAAAACGTCACTGGATTTTAAATATAAAAAATAATATCTACACCACTGACTGGATGCTGTGAATCAAGTTAAAAACAATGCACCGGCTTTACGACCCTTTTTGTACGAGTCCCGCGACGCTGGAATTTTTTATCACCTCGCTCACACAGGGGTGATTTCTGATTGGTATTGTTCGTAAGGTGGAGGCGCTCGGAAAAGTGGCGGAGGCACTCGTTGACGAGAGGAAAAACACTTGGGACCTTTAGAAAAAAAATAAAAAATAATATGCCGGGGTTGTTTGGTTTTATGCTGCATTGTTTGGCTACGCTTTCCCGTTTTTGTTTCCTTTCCGAACGTCCAAATGAATAGAAAAAAAAATATTTTTGTTTATAAATAAAATAAAAACATAATTAAAAAATAGTATATTATGCAACGATCATGTATGAGAGTTGCATACACTATTTTTTCTACGAAGACATTTGATTAAAAAATATATATAAAACAATGTACTACCCGGCACTCGAACCCGGAATGTACAGATCGAAGAAAACCTTATGCAGCGCCATTACCAACTGCGCCACGGGACCACATGGTTGACATGCATAAGGCGTATAAGTATGTTACTGTTATACAATATTGGTAATACATTATTGTAAACAAAAATAACAAGTTTAAATACAGTTGTCAGAACCAAACATGAGCCCCGGAAAATATGCGAACTGAAATAAGGTCATCGCAAGCAGCCAATCAAGAGCCAATGTTAACGACTGTCCATTAGTAATTGTTAAATATAATCGAAATAATATGACCGAGTGATTTCATCAACATACATCATCTTATTCATTCTGTATCAGTATTGTCAATGGATGATTATCCGATTTTTAGACAATTTCACTAATTTGGATCCAATAGTTTTTCGAATATTTTGTAGAAGGGATATATAAAATGGCTATTGTTTTTGGGGATTTTTCATATTGACTGGGGTCGAAGACTTTATTTAGATAGCCAATGTGTCATTTTGGTAATTTTGACATACATACATTCTTGTTTACAACAACTAAAAATATAAAATTTATCTTATTGGTGGTGGTGAAGTGTATATTCCAATATAACACTCTCATGCACTTTAATTTTGAACACTGGAAAAAATTACATTTCTAAATATACTAAATAGGTCACACTATTGATTTGAATTAAACAAAAGTTAACAAACATCATTCAACGGCTCTATTCCAAAAGATACTGATGTGTAAGCAGATAGATGAAGGATTCATATTTTGTTGCTTTCCATAGAAACTTGACCCTTCTTTTTCATGTCATTACTACAGAGTCATGTAATTTGAGAATATAGACAAACGGTAGTTTTATTTTTGGTCCAATATAAATTTTTTTATTAATATCAGTTACATGTTAAGCAAGTTTGACTTTGTTTACATATCTTTCAACAGTTGACATTTATAGTATCGATATTTGGTTATCGATTCAAAATATCGAATTGTTACTACAAACATACAACTACAGCGACATGAACACGCCCACCAGGGCTCACGTTTGCTTCTGCCAACTGTATGTATTTGCCTTGGTCATCAAGTATTTTGGTCTGGTGCTCGACATTCCTTTTAAAAACTAACGTAAAATATTTAAATTGTCATAAAACACTGTCAAACTGTCAAACATTCTACAGAAATCATTGGGTCTGCCTACTTGGGTATTTGAAAATCTAGATTTCTATTGGTAAATTTTTCAGTTTTATAATGAAAACCAGTGTTATAATGAGTATCATTATGAAACTGAAAATTGGCATTTAATTAACAACTTAAAGAATAGGAGTAGAAAAAAAAATTTGAAAGTTGTAAACGAATAACGGAATTCTACAAAAATTCTAGATCCAAGGTTGGGTATACACGTTGAGGTTTATCTAACGGACCGTGTGAGCTTTAGATATTTTAGTTCTGACGTTTCCGCTGGGAGTACCAATTTGCAAAACATATTTTAACGTTTACATGGACAATATTTCTTTAGTTATTGAGGAGTATAAAGATTGACATGATTGTCATTCAATATTCATAGAAAATGTTAATATTTTTTTGGGTTAGTAACTAAGAACAATCAAATGAACTCATCAGACCGGACTACCGGATAATTTTTAAGAAACAAAAGGAATTTTTTTTCATAAAATGCGATACAATCTAGACTCAAATATACCAATTAGTCAAAATTTATTCAACAAGGTCCTTTTTAATTATGCCGAGCGTTGAATTCGGGTCTTTTATACCAAAAATTGCTGACAAATTTAAACGATATTCAAAATGGTTTCAAGAATTAATCGAGCTTTTTTTAGGAATCGTTCAGTTTTTAAAATTATTCGACTTTCGATCCATTTTTAACCCACTTCTGAAAAAGAGGGTTCACAATTTGAAGAAGTCTCTATATGTTCTTTTATACAGATCGCGAAAAGTCTATTCGAGACGTACGATTTACACAAGTACGACAAGAAAAATATGAGAAAATCTACTTGAAAAAGTCAGCGTTGGGCGTGTATTCAGTTCCAGCTACCAAAAACTGATATGAAAGGAGCGTTGCCAGTTTAGAATAGTTGGTACTTTCTAAGGAATAAATAACTAATTTTGCATTTGACTTTTAACACGGGATAATGCCGTATTTAGTGGTAAAAAATCGAGATTGGTAATGAAAAATAAGTGAGATCAACACAAATAAGAATAAAATAACATAGTTCATGAAAAAAATTGGACAAATTACAAACTGCAATAAATAAAATCTATACACAGGGTGATCCTGGCAAGACTGTATCCTTTGACTCCATCCCATCTCTTAAGGGATTGAGCATGGGTGTAACGTTTGGCTAGTTCCGCAGCTGTCGTTAAGCCGTAGGCGTGTGAAGAAAGAAGACACACTGCTATCTACGTTGTTCAATTCATTTTAAGGAAGATACAAAAGAGAAATCTGAGAACAATAAGAAGGAACAACAAAGATATTAATGTACAATCATGAAGAAAATGTTAAAGGAGATTGAAGAAGAAAGGATGAAATTGAGACCAGGTGGTCAACGTTGGTGAACAACAGGTAAAATATAGAAGGAGTTGCCGAAGGATTTTATACAAATTTGGACAAAATAAAAGTCTGGATGGGACAGGAACCGACCACTTTTAAAGTTTGAGAAAACCCTGGAGTATCTTTCCAGTATAAATTTAGGAAATATCAGAAAGTACGCGAGGTGTTACTATCTACTCACTCAAGTAGATTATTGTGTAATCAGTTCTAAAATGGCATGGGAATGCAGAGAAAAAACTTGAAGAGCTATATAATAAAGAACAAAATCTTCCTTCTGTAGGTTTCAGGATACATTGGAATGAAAAGAAACTAAATAGTACATGAACTATCAAAAATAAGGGTGGAAACACCTTTTTGGGGACCGCTTTTCCTAAATAAGCTTCACTACAATATTGGAAGAAATAAAAGAGACCATTCGAAATGATCCTGTACAAACAAAGCTGGAAAGGCAAAATGTAGAAGGACTTGCCAAAAGATCTTAAACATATTTGGACGAAATAAGGAACTGGGATAGGAACGAAACGTTTGGGAAAACTCTGGAGCATCTTTCCAGCATAAAACTACGCCGTAGAAAAGTATTTAAAGTGATATTGTCAAGAACCAGTCAAGAACAACATCTGCCCTATTGTGGGTGGGTTTCCGGATAGACTGGAATGAAAGGAAACTAAATCTGTATCTCTATCTGTAGAGTAGGGAGGGTGAGTGTAGGCTCACAGCACTTAGGCCACATGTGACCCATTGTACATCCTCCCGAGGAGTTATCCTCCTAGGTCATCGTCCATCCTGTCCTTCCCAAGAAGGTGGACAGGTCACTAGGAGACATCTCCTTTATATCGGCAGCTGTAGGCCAAGACTCACCGAACACACACTCTCTTATTGACGATAACTCCGGACACTCGCATAAGACATGCCTGACAGTTTCATCTTCCTGTTGACACATCCTGCATAGAGGTGTGTCCACTAGCCCCATAGTATGGAGGTGTTTCATTAGTTGACATTGGCCAGTCAGAAATTCTACAGTTAAACGTGATGATCAGGAAAAACCTTCCTGATCATCACCAAATATTTCTTCGGCGCCAGCTTCCAAGGGTCTCCCAGGGTGATCCTGGCAAGACTACATCCTTTTATTACATCCAATCTCTTAAGGGATTGAGCATGGGTGCAACGTTTGGCTAGTTCCGCAAATTGTCGAAGTCGTTAGGCCGTAGGTGTCACTAGGTCCTAAAATTTTTAGTCCAGCTGCTTCCCTGGCTAAAGAATCAGCAATGCGATTACCTTTACTCCTGTCGTGCCCTTTAACCCACCTCAGGATAATATTGTTATCTGCCGAGGCGTTAGCTAAATCTTGGTGGCACTCTAGTACTAGCCCCGATATAACACGTTGTCTGTTCAAGGCTAATAGGGCTTGTCTACTATCAGTGCAGATTGTTATATTTTAAAAAAATTCCTTTTCTGGTTAGTTATTTTGTGGTATTATTGGAACTTTAGTTCTTTACGCCAGGTTATGTTTGAGCGACCAGGGGTCGCGACGCAAAAGATCTGACGTTATGTTACGTTGCTTCGTTATGTGCCTTGCTTTTGCGTGCTTGTGCCTCCTTAGTCTCTCTCTCTCTCGTTTACGAAGCAGCGATTCATAATAATAAATATGCTCCTGCCCGGATTCAAACCCGGGCCGCCCGCGTGCAATGCGAGCATTCTAACCACTGAACCACCGATGCTATATTGAAATTCTATGCAAAGCTGGTATTCGCAGTGCTAGTGATCTACTTGAATTTGTTCGGATAAATTTTTACTATTATTTCCATAATTTTTTTGCGCGATTAAGGGGTCTAGCACATTTACTTTTCGAAATACAGGGTGTTGAAATTTTGAAAACTTGAATGTTTTAATTCGATAACTTTAAAATGGATGGATAAATTGATTTGACATTTGGCAGGTAGTTTTTAAATGTAAAAGGGCATATTTTGAAAGAAATCGTAGTTTGTGCAACTAGTGTGGATATGATGGCAATATCGCACGAGGACGAAGATGGAGCCCGACGCCGTAGGCGGAGTGCTCAATCGTTCAAGTGCGATATGGACAATCCACACGAGTCGAGCAGCATATTTTTTCTACGACCCACTTAGGAAAAAATCTAGAAAATAAAAATTTCTATAAACTGTAATATAACTTCAAATTGAAAATTTAACAATTCAATGTTATGTTTCCACTAATTTTGTGGTAAACGTACAGTTCTTGAATGTCCAATTTGTATAATGCTACGGTTTCTCTTTTTTAATATACGATGCTATTATAAGTAGATGTTGCCAGTCGGACTCCCTCATGAAGGGTACCGTACCATTATCTATAATAATGAATATTCGGCTAAATATTTCAAACGTCTACCTGTTGTCGTTATTAATATTAAGCAGAATGATCATTTCAAGTAGTTTTTCTAATATTTTCTTTGTTGTTGTGTAAATCGTACGTCGCGAATAGAATTTTTAAAATCTGTATATTCTTATGCATTGGGAAAAAAATTCTGAAATAATTCAATTTGTCTAGGATTCCAATAACTCGCTTATTTTTATGAAGCTACCAGCGTGATTTGTTTATATATTTGACAATTATTGTGATTTAAAAGCTGTATAGGAACTATTTTATGTTCTGTGGAGGCGAAAGTGCACGTTAAAAAAATGGAAAGCTCTAACAAAATTTGTGAGATCTACAAATATTACTGCTGCAGAAGAAAATACACTGATAGGAGAGTCTCAGAAACTAGTAGTTCATTTAGTCCTATTTCCCGGAGGAATTTTAGGATGTCTGCAGGCTTCAACTTAGGTAAATGTTCCTATTCTATCCAGTAATCTCCCAGGTGTTGTGCTCTAGGATACTGAAGTGCTGTGCAGTTGGAAAGTATGTGGATGGAGGTTTCTTCTTCCATGCCACAAAATCTACATTCTTCTTCCTCCACTATTTTGAGCTTTTTCAGCTGCCCATTCAGGCGACAATGTCCCGTTAGGATCCCTCTTAGCGCAGTTTTACTTTGACTTATGCATTCTTTTGATCTCAACAGGTTGTAGTCACCCAGAAGAGTCTTTGATTGTATAAGCCCTACTAGATCTTTCAAATGGTTAGATCTTCTCTTTTTCTCGGCTTTACTTATTTCTTCCAATATTACATTGGGGCTGATTCCGCAAAAGGGTTCAGGACCCAGAAAGGTATTTCAGTCCCCTCTTTGCTAATTCATCTGCTATTTCATTTCCTTCTATTCTAGGGTGTCCTGCAGGGTTGCCAACCCGGGCGATTAATCGCCATTTGGGCTATTATTTTTCTTGAGAGGCGGTTCTATTTATGATTCGGCTATGGGCTATTTTTTGGGCGATATTCGTTATTCTCTCCGGTTATTTTGGGCGGATTTACTTTCTGAGAAAATTACTATTCTATTGTGAATCGTGCATTTCCCATACAGAACATAGTATCTCTAGTTTTCGAGATAATCGATGCCAAAGTTCGAAATTTCACCTTCTTTTATTGAAATCTTTTTTTCTTTTTCACATGTATTGAAGAGAGCGAACACATATCGTTTTGCTACAAGGCAGATATGAATGCACCTTTATTCGCTCAAGATTCGCACAGAGGTTATCAAAATTGCCGTTGTTTATGTAGGCTAGTTGATGAAATAATAGGAAAATTACGGAAAAATAATATATTTATGATGCCTTTCTCAGACAAAAATCATAATTAACAATGGTAAATGTATGTAATATGTTCTAGGATCTAAGAAGATACAATACTTGCCGAAAACTTGCCATACATAGAGGGTGAAATTTCAAACTTTGGCATCAATTATTTCGAAAACTAGAGATATGTTCACGATTATATTATGAAATTCGTGTTTTTCAGGTCAAAATACGTAAGTGTACCAAGAAATAGCGAATAGCGATGCTATTTTTATTATAATAAAGTTGGCAACCCTGGTGTCCTGGAATCCATAGTAAGGTGACTATATTGTTCTTGCCTAGTTCATGTCAACCTAAATAGTGATTCCACCTCACAAAATGATTTGGGCGTTTCCTATAAGTTTTTGGAAGTCTTTCATTTGTCACAAGATGTATAAGTTCTAAGAAAATCTTCATCATCTGTTAATTCTTCTAAAAAATCCATGTGTTATTTGGTTTTCTGTGGGTTATGGAGCTATACCTATATTAATGACTCCTATTAATAAGGCATATTCGGGCATATTCTATTAATAAACGATTTTGGTATAGGCAACCAAACATAAAATAATATTAACAAAAAATGTCCTAAAACTGACTTCTAGTATAGAATAGTTCTATTTTTTAACTTTCCTATCGTTTTTATTATATAATTCTACAAATCTATAATAATTACAAATGTTAAAACAACCAAAAAAATAATTTTAAAAAACGAAAACTGACAGTTGAACCGGCGACCTTCTCTGTGACATTTCAATGTCATTTATTATTGACATTATTTACAATACGTCTAGTTTGCTCGTGGTAGAATGTTTACTTCAAATTGTCTAGTCAAATATTTGACTAAATCTGTATGAAAAGGACCCGAAGAACAGTTACCATGTTAGTCTCATAGGATTCCAGAAGATTTGTAGAGGACCTTAACAAAAAAAAATGATACAGGATCTACAGAATATTTTCATATCTACGTTGTCTAAGCATATTTATCCAACACCCGCCTCTGTAGTCTACAACTACGAGAACGCTATGCCAGTCATCGGAGAGAAAATATGAGTCACAGTTCAAGCGAAGTCGTCTCCGAAAGCTTTCGGATTAACCGCCTTCAGCTTGGGTACTGAATGGGCAATAAAATAAATTCAAACCCTACACCCTGTTTTGGTGAAGCAAATCCGCATGCCAAGACGCGACTTTTACAGGACGTTAGTTCTAAAGTAAACGCAACAGATTACATTGTATTTTTTTTATTTAAGAAAAAAACCTAGAGCACTGTAGGTATGCTGATAAAATGCTGATAGATGTGGGAATTGTTCAATTATCTACTTAGACGAGACATGGTATGATATCTATGGGTGGAAAAGGATCCATCAAATAAAGGACAAAGAATAACAATAATAGTTCTGGTCGTAGAGTAGTCACAAACGGTTGGAAACTGGACGACTCATGCGCAGTGAATAAAAACCGTTCACAAAAAGACTCTGCGCATGAGCCGTTCAGTTTCCAACCGATTGAGACTGCTCTGCATGATGGATCGAAAACAGGATGGGTTCCAAACGTTTTATTGTTGTCAGCAAAGAATATTAAAGATTCAAGCTTAGATTATCACCAAGAGAAGATTAAAAAGGTACACAAAGCAGAACCGTATCCAGAAAACAATTTTGGGGGGGAGTTTGGTTTAGTGGAACAGTGCTACTTATATATACCGGTTGCGAAAAGTCTATACGCGACATACGATTTACACAAATACCTACGACAAGGAAAATATCAGAAAAGCTACTTGAAAGACAGAGAAGAATAATTGCGCGCAGTCAGCGATAGGCGTGAGTTCAGTGCCCCCCTATTTTAAGCGCTGTTGCCAAATGTACTTATTCTCATTGTAAAGGACACTGTTGCCGGCTGAAAGTGTTTAGTTTTACCTAACAGTACATGAGCTCGAAAAAAAGTTAACGATAACGAGACAAAAATATTATTTGCGCTTCTGGCAACAACGGTTAAAAGAGGGAGGCACCGAACACACGCCCAGCCTCTTTTGGTAGCAGGAACTAAACACACGCTCATCGCTGACTGTGCTCAATTATACTTCTCTCTCTTTCAAGTAGATTTTCTCATAGTTTCCTTGTCGTACTTGTGTAAATCGTATGTTTCGTATACACTTTTCGCAATATGTATAATCAATTACCTCCTCGGTGTCAATTCAGAGGTGGACTGACATTGACGCCAAACTGTTTCTTTTCTGGCCTGTAGAGTTTCTTGAATAAGTTTTGAGGTGTTTCAAAGAACAGAAAATCCTGTCAGGGGTACAAGTGGGAACAGGCAGTGTCGCCAAGATCTTTAAACATTGGCGTAACTAACGCCAATGCAAGCAATTAACTTTGAAATAACTGTACATAATAAATTATATTTCTTTGAATAATCTTTCTCTAATTGGATAGAGCTTGTACAATGTCGTGAAATAGTAACCAGGAAGTGTGGGAGTACGGAGAAATGTCAAATGTCGGTGTTAGTTTCGTTGGAGGTTATGGGGGGGGTATGATGTGTCTACGAATAGGGGCGCACGGAGAATACTTGCATTGGGGCGCAGTCAGTACTATAGTTACGCCATTGTCTTTAAAAGTTTGTGAATGTTTGGAAATGAGGCCTAGTTGCATTCTCCGAAAGCTTGAATAGCACATGTTGATCGATCTAGTTCAGATTCTTCCAGCCATTTTATCCGCCAAATAATCCACCACACTACAGTTCGTTCGGTGAATCTTTTCCCCTGTATGAAATTATTCACATACTACTTTTTGTAGTACGTCTCTTTCCTACTCACAGAATCTAAACCCCCGAAATGAAACCGTTTGTTCCATTACAACATAATATAACAAACAGAGATAGCCATATGATGAATGTCGGCGATAAGTTTAACGCGAATTTGTACCTTGACAGACCAAAGACTTTGTTTATATTTTTATTTCACATTTTTACTCATTTTTTTGCCCCTTGCATATAAATTTAATTAAAAAACAGTTGTTATAACGACTAACTTACACCCGAGTGTTCAAATCATTGTGGTAAGTAAAGATTATTTATCTACTTATTATTTATTTACTTCGCAATGAAAATTTTTTGACAATTCCAAAAACCAATCAAATTTCCTCATTTTATATCATATGAACAATCTCAGCCAATCATGTCAACATTACACTGAAAACAGACCATGGGCAATTTTCACACGTTGCTATTGATACATATTGATTTATTTCGATTTCGAAGTTTCGAATATTTAATATTTCGAAATGTCACGATTTGGTTGTAATACTGAAACAAAAAATTTTCTATCCGAATAACCCTCGGACATTGATAAATGCTCAAAAATGTTATGACAACTTTCTTAAGCTTGTTGCTTGTGGGCAACAAGCTTTCGAAATCTGTCATAAGATTTTTTCGAACAATTATCAATGTCCTTGGGTTATTACTACTGAAAACTAACCTTAAATTGACATTTCATTATGGTTATGGATAGAATTCTATCAAACTGAATTGTATGAAACATATTTTGCTGGGACTACCGCCATATCAATGTGAATTCAACGCTATTGAATTAATTTGGGCAAATTGCAAGTCATATTACAATAAATATATTGGTGAAGATAAGTATTCAGATAGCTCTGTTATAAATATGTGGAAAGAGGCACTGCAACGATATTATCAACAAATTTAGAAATTTAGGAAAAATGAAATTATAGAAAAGTGGTATGCCCCAGAGCAAAATATAGTTGATATTAGCATTCAACCAATTACCATAGATATAAATACTGGTGATTCTGATTCTATGAGGAAAATTGAATGAAATTTATTGTATAAATTTATGAGTCTCAAATATACATATTTAAAATATTTATTATTTATTTTCACAACCCAAAAGATTTCTTTTTTTCATTGTTGGACCGTATGGGTAGGACGGCCCAATAGTAATGGTTGCTAGCCATAACACTAAAAAGGCAATTCTGATTTGCAAAGTTTCTACTGAGGAAATTGTTATTAATTCTAACTCTTATGCAAGTAAATTTGCGGAATAACCCTATAAAACACTGAAATACTAACAGTTTTTTCAAACTAAAGTTTTAGGTAGCATATCGCTAAATGGCTGTGAAATATTTACAAATATCTAGCTTCAATAATAAATAACGCACACCGTCATTTTAGCCACATCTTTATTGAAATATCAATCTACGACCTACGTGTAATTCAATGTATTGATGTATTGCGTTTGTATATGAATGATGACGCATGGGAAAATATTCACCGAACCAACTGTATATCCTTTGGAAGATAACGACGTCATTTAAGAGTTTCTATAGGAGCACACTGTACAAATTAAATATTTTTTCTAGTTTTCCTCGGTGACTCTAAGCGATATTTTAAAGAGAATGCACATAAAAAACATCAAACATGTTTTCTTTTATAAAATTCAATGTTCGATACAGAAAAATTGATTTAATGCTGAGAATTTTTCGTGTTGAAATTTTGTTGAAAACAATGAATCATTTACCGTGCTAATTTTAAAAATATTTCCACACGCAACACGATTCAGACACACAAATACGTACCACAAATTTTTTTTATAAAAAAAAAATCGGAATGCGCGGTAGCTATTTAAATTGTAGAAAAATACTTTGGCATTAAGAGGAAATTAATGAAGGAATTGGAAAAACGTAAAAAATCGGATATCGAGTAAGAAAAAATTAACCAAAGATATTTTTTACTGTCGGCCTTTGTTCAAAGAAGCAGAAGAAGTTTCTATGTTAAATAAAAGTACAAAGTAATTAAAACTAAATTGTTTTTGTTGATCTTCAGATTAAGTAAACCATATTTTCTATATTTTTGATATTATCCTGATGATGGTATTTTACTGAAACTAGTAGCGAAACAATTCTGTTTAGGAGAAATATAACATTGTGGATTTATGGATTTAAGTTTCTTTCTTCTATTCCAATCACATGTTTGACAATTTCATTTCAAGTGAATTTTGTCCCCCATGAATAATTATTTCTGTTGAAGCAATGAGAAACACAATTTATAAACTTTCCATCATAACTACAGCTTGCACGCTACTGAGTGTTTTACACTAGTTGGCGTTTTCTCGAATATGCCAATAGCTGTGAAGAATTCCATATTCAAATTTTCTCTGTCGGTAAATTCTCACAATGATATCTACTCGTATGGAGCTCTCCTAGATAATTAAGTCAACCTAAGGGAACAATCAATCTACAAAGATAATCAAGTTTAGATCTCTGTGCACACACATATATATATCTATCTCGGTCTTCTTTATTTCCTTCCCTTTGAGTTAGGGTGAGCTGCATAATGATGACTTCAGGGTCCTCTCGTAACCGATACTAATACTAACGAACTTCCAGAAATCTACAGGGTGCATGATTATGATTGGAGACTCTAAAACGTGTCATTGAATAAATTTAAGTTAATTATATTTCAAGTTTATGGGTTAAATGTACAGGGTGGTTCGTAAGTATTGTGTAAAAAAGAAATGGAAGATATTCATAATAAAAAATATAAGGGGTGGCAAATTGAAAGATTTGGTATATACGAAAGTTAATATTGCAAGATAGGTGTATGAGGTTTGGAAATGTCAAAAAAGTAAGTATAGGATTTTTACGATAAAAAGACGATGATGTCATTTTTAGTGCTTATCTGAATAAATATTAATTTACCAACTGGTAAAATTATCCAGTTTGTTTTGACATTTATTGACATTCGATCATCGTCTAATATTTACAAGTTTTTTTGGTGCTTTTAAATTCATTGTTTCTTTAAGATAAAAAAAACAGTTATTTTCATAACTAATCATTTAGACAATTCTGCAGTATGTAGTTAATAAAATGCCGAAGCAGCTGAACAGTAAATAAAGAGATGGTAACATCTTTGTTAAGCTATTTTGAACGAGAATGTCGAAATGGGGCCCGCTTCTCCCGCTTACTGCTGTAAGAGAAGTAAGTAATAGTATTCGCTATTTATATTCATTATTATTATTGTTACATATTTAAATGTAAATGATTGAATGTTTTAAGTAAAGAAAAAAACTAGTTTGGCAACATCACAATATTTTGTTTTGCAGCGTCATCGTCTTTTTATCGTAAATAAACTTTAGCTTGTCATTATGAGACTTATATTAATTTTGAATAAACATGATATTAGATCAATGTTTTTAATTAACGCTTACGTGATTGTTCCTATCATTATTGTTTTTCAACAACTCACAATTATTACTCAATCAATTTTTAAACCCTTGGTTGCCAGACGCACCTACGGCACTAAATGGGGACTTTGACGCAGCTTGGTACACTGGCTGTACAAAGTGGTTCATTCCCAGGATCACATAGGCATCATTGGTATGGTGGCCAAAGATCAGACAATCCTCTGCTGTGCTAAAACTAAACAAGGTCCAAAGACTTGCATGCATTGGCATTACAGGGGCAATGAGGACCACTCCTACAGCGGCGCTGGAGACAATGCTAGACCATCCTCCGCTACATTGTGTCATAATGTGCGAAGCAAGGTCAGCATTAACCCGACTGGAAAAAGCATCAGGCCATGACGTGGCACGTGGGAGAGGACACACAGAGATAAGGCATGTGGATGACGACATCTTCAAAATGCCAACAGACCACATGACCACCAGATATATCTTTCGCAAGAACTTCGAAATTGTCATCAAAGATCGAAAGGAGCTTAAGGAGGAGAACGCACCACCACTTAGTAGAGCGAATGAACTGATCTGGTATACAGAAGGATCAAAAAATGAGCTCGGCACCGGAGCGGGCATATACAGCAAGTCGAGCAAATATGAAGGAATCGTCTCGCTTGTCAAATACCCCTCGGTTTTTCAAGCAGAGGTCTATGCAATACTTGCATGTGCAAGGGCAAATAACATCAGAGCCTTAAACAAAAGGCAGATCTACAGTGACAGTCAGGCTGCCCTTAAAGCACTTCAGAGTTATAGGGTGACGTAACAGCTAGTATGGGAATGCGGCGAAGAACTTGGAAGACTGACGACTCGGAACAGTGTAACACTGGAGTGAGTCCCAGGTCACAAAGGAATCGCAGGCAATGAAAAAGCTGACGAACTCGCAAGAGTGGGATTGTCAACTCTGATGAACGGACCCGAACCTGCTGTGGGTATCCCCAGATTCTTAACGAGGTCATGGTTGAAAGGGTGGGTGAAAGAACGACACAATAAACACTGGAAGATAAATACATGGGAAGAAAATCATAAGAGAACCATCAGAAAAAGTAGCGAAAGAACTGCTCTCAATGAGCAAGAACAAACTACGCACCATAACGGGGCTACTTTTCCACAAAGAAGCACCTAAACAAAATAGGGCTGTATAACGGAGACCTTACATGCAAAAGATGCAAAAAGGATGCCGATACAGCTCTGCATATACTATGCAAATGTGAGACGCTGGACCACAGAAGGCAGAAACTGTATGGCAGAACCCAAATGATTCCAGAAGACTTCTACAACCAACTAGCGAAGAACCTGTATGAGCTAATACAGGGAACGGATTGGCTGAATAGGTTGTAGTCAGAACTCTAGCACAGGAGGCTGAGGTGGTGTCGGCGAAGGGACGGCTCCTTTTGAAAAAAAAAAACCTTCCAAAAGCAACACGTCACTGCTTCTGGTGGTATATCCAGTTGCTAACACTATTACACCATTTAGGCTACATTATTTCAAGTGGATGCCGTTTTCACCATCGAGTTTCATGTAAAAAACAATTATTAAAAGTTAATTCTTCTATTCTAATTTTGTGAAATCTAAGATTTTCAAAGTGCACTGTAGTTTGGCTCTTGGGACTTGTTTTTCAGAAATAATCAATTAAATGCAATTTTTTCAACAATTTCAATGAAATACCTGGAATAAGGATAAAATTCTTGATAAACAATACGAGAATTCTTAATAACTTCCTTCCAAAGTTGTCGGAGACCGAAATTAAATTCCAAAATATTTCCAATTCAATCCGTTTGAAAAGGGAACGCGACAATGCTCTCTCACTTATTTATGCTTAAACCTGGATGTGACAATCCATTGTTAATAGAGCCCTTTGAGAACTCGGAGCTATCTGAATTATATGGCTACACAGAAATACCCGTAACCGCTCGCCCTTAGTTCCTATGACCTTTCTTCTCTCTAGAATCTACATTAGAGAGCGTCGTAGATCTGACAGACTTTAATATTGTAATGTTTTTCTTATTTATTTAAACGGTTTTTTAACGTGGGATAAAATTATACACTCACTATGGCTAATTACTATCGATTTATTAAAGAAACACTTACACACTATAATAATCTTAATTTATATACACACTACTTAATGTCTATTAATTTATCTACACACGGTATAATAATTGTCCTAATTTATCTTCAACACTATTTATATTCACTTCTGTTCACTCACTGTATACTGAAAATGTTTACCGATTCACTGTATACTGAACAACTCTCCGACTCACTCGAAGCCCCCATATATATAGCGCTCAGCAGCTCCAGAACATTCGCGACAAACCATTGTACGCCTTCCACGCTCTTCGAGAACAGTCTCGTTATTACCTGTGAAAGAATATTTCTAGAAAGGTCGTCGCATTCATCGTTTGCGACAGGACCGGCTTCGGAATTAGTGAGTTCGTAACAATATTTATCATTTATTAATATTTATTAACTAGCTTTAGAGATGGGATATTTTTTAAGCGTTTTTAAAATCTAGATTGGAAGTATTAAAAAAAAACTTTAAATATACATTACTGTATTCAAGAAAATGTTGATGATCTGGCAACATGCCAAAATAGATGCTAAAACATAAGGATAACTAAAGTGACCACCAGGGGCGCCGTAGCTTGTGTTGTCTTTAGATGTGTGGAGCAGTATTTCAATTTCAACAAGGTTTGTTTTTATTAAAACTATTTAGTAAATCAACAATACATTTATTAGTATTCAATTAGTGTCATAGGCGTGCGCAGACTTTTTTATTAGGTGGGGCCAAATATCAAATCGGAATCTTTTGATGAAAAAACAAAGAGGCTTGCCCGCCGAAACATTGCTTTTGCATATTGCCGCCCTTCAATTTCATTTCAAGAATAAAAAACTGCTTCCTGGTATCATTGAAAGAACGTTGAAGTTTAAAAATTATAAAATGTTTTTTTTTATATTGATATTTAGAGGAATTGGGGTGGACCAACCTGATCCCTGTAGGCACGCCTATGATTAGTGTAGCACACCACTGGGCGGCTCAACTCTCTAAACGTAGACTTTAGAAAGAATATATCTCACTTAAGCAGCTACATGACGGTTTTCTAACAAAAATCAGTCATCTTCAGCATTTTCTATTTTGACCTCCTCTCCTTACGTAGTCTCCAGTCTGCTTCCAGCGTAAAATGATAAATATTTAAGTAAGAAATAAACAAACTCTAGCTAATAGGAGTGTTGTATTGGAATTTGACATTTAGTCACTTTATAAAAATAGGAAAAACAAACAACAAGTTATCATAGGAACTTTATTGGTGTCTATTAGCTATTCACCAAACAAATAAAGACGATTTATTTTGCTTCAAGTTTGCCGAAGTGTGTATTAGAACAGTCTATGGTGATTTTAACCTCGAAATAAGTTCAACTTTAACAAAAGAAGTATTCTTTGTCTTCTTTAGAAGGAATTTGAAATATGTTAGATCTAGAGGGTTTTAAAATAATTTAAAATAAAATTAAAATTATTTATCTTGCTAGGTACCACGATTCCAATACAATTTTGAATGTTTTCTTGGTGTATGTACAGATGGCTCAAAATGAAAGGAGGCTCAGGACGTGGAGTTTACTCCAGAGCACTAACCCTAAGGTATCTGGCTGGTATCTCAATTGCCACAAAAGAACTAACCAGAAAAGGAATTTCTGGCAAAAACATAACAAAATGCACTGATAATAGACAAGCCCTATTAGCCTTGAACGGACAACGTGTTATATCGGGGCTAGTACTAGAGTGCCACCAAGATTCAGCTAACGCCGCGGCAGATAACAATATTATTATCCTGAGGTGGGTTAAAGGCGAGGTTAAAGGGCACGACAGGAGTATAGGTAATCGCATTGCCGATTCTTTAGCCAGGGAAACGGCTGGACTAAAAATTTTAGTACCCAGTGATCTACGGCCTAACGACTTCGTCAATTGCGGAACTAGCCAAAAGTTACACCCATGCTAAATCTTTTAAGAGATGGGATGGAATCAAAGGATGCAGTCTTGCCAGGATCACCCTGGGCGACCCTAGGAAGCTGGCGCCGAAGAAATATTTGGCGATAACCAAGAAAAACCTACGTTCAACAGTAGGATTTCTGATTGGCAACTGTCAAGGAAACACCTCCATTCTAGTGTCCGGAGTTATCGTCAATAAAGAGAGTGTGTGTTCAGTGAATCTTGGCCTACACCTGCCGATATAAAGGAAATGTCTCCTAGTGACCTGTCCACCTTCCTGGGAAGGACAGGATGGACGATGACCTAGGACAACACCTCGGGAGGATGTACAATGGGTCACATGTGGCCTAAGTGATGTGAGCCTAGACTCACCCTCCCTACTCTACAGATACAGATTGGTGTATGTTCAAAGTTCAAGGTCGATTACTAATGAAATTAAAATGGGACCACCTTGGAGCTGTACTAGATCTTATCCAAAAATAATAATTAAAATAGGTCCATGAAAAAAGAACTCATGACAGTTATACATTTCGAATTAAAAACGTAAATCTTTTAAATGTTGTTGCAAAAATAAACAGACTTTTCAAAGTACCCCTGTAATATTGTATTCCGAAAACTCAATTTATTGAATACACCTGTGAATTAACAAAAAAAAATTCTATTCAAATGGAGCAAACAAATTGTAAACTTTGGTGTACTCGAAATGAAAACACTTGATTGAATCTTATTCGGAAACTCCCAAAGACTTAGATGTAAGAAGAAGCATCGAACTTTTGGGGGTAAGGAAGGAAGGAAGGAAAAGCAACATTCGATGGCGGCATCTCCCGAGAACTAGAAAACTTTTGCATACATATTATTATGGATATGACACAGCTGCTTGTAATACTGAAGGCGACGATTCGGCATCTTAACTTTGTCGACTTCTGTTACTGACAGATTTCCATTGAGTTCGATACTCGGGAACGTTTAAACAACTTACCGGCAATGGTCTGTTAGAAGTTGGAGCATAACGAATATACAGGGTGGATCTCGACCAAAAGGGACGATTTTGAAATTCTTGTAACTTGTTTGTACGAGGATTTCCCGCATATAACAACATAGTTGATGTCTGTCCAATGTCAAAATTAACTGCTATGTTTATTAAGCTTAACGTTGAAGTTTCAGACAGCTTTGTTAAAACTGTACCTAAGCTCAGTCAAAAATGGAATATCAATGGCATTTCAAGTAATTTTTCAATGTGTATTTTATTGAATTTTCTGATAGTCCGTAAAAATAAACTATAATTTAACAAGGATTTCCTATTCTTAAGTGTAAAGTATTCCCTTAAAACGTTAGATTTCAAAAATTGGTCTTCACTGACCTGTATATAAGAAAACAGGAAACAGGTTTCTCAAAATATCGGATCACACGTTGAATAACACACTAATATTAAACAATTTCAAGTTTTTTTTAAGGAGCCGTCCCTTCGCCGGCACCAACTCAGCCTCTTGGGTTTATTGTGGATCCTACTAGTTTTCTGACTACAGCCTATTCAGCCAATCCATTCCCTGTATTAGCTCATACAGGTTATTTGCTGGTTGGTTGTAGAAGTCTTCTGGAGTTATTTGGGGTCTACCATACAGATCCTGCCTCCTGTGGTCCAGTGTCTCACAGTTATATAGTATATGCAGAGCTGTTTCGGTGTCCTTTTTGCACCTTCTGCATGTAAGGTCTCCGTCTCCTATTTTGTTCAGGTGCTTCTTTGTGGGAAAGTGTCCCGTAAGTAGCCCCGTTATGGTAAGTAGTTTGTTCCTGCTCACTGAGAGCAGTTCTTTTGATACTTTTTCTGATGGTTCTTTTATGAATTTCATCCCATGTCTTTGTCTGGGCGTATTCTTCCAGTGTTTATTGTGTTGTTCTCTTACCCACCCTTTTAACCATGACCTAGTTGAGCATCTGGGAATGCCCACAGCTGGTTCGGGTCTGTTCATCAGGGCTGCCCGCTCCGGTGCCGAGCTCATTCTTTGATCCGTCTGTGTATCAAATCAGTTCATTCGCTCTAAAGAGTGGTGGTGCGTTCTCCTCCTTAAGCTCCTTTCGATCTTTGATTTTAAGTGAAAAATATTTTTTCTACTAACGTGCGGAAAGTGAATCTTTTCCGCACTAAAAAGCGTGCGGAAAGAGTCACTTTTCCGCACTAGTGCGAAAAGTAAATTTATTGACATTTGAGGAATATACTGACATTTGAATATTCAAAATATGTATTTTGTATATCCAAGTTTACCAAATGACTGAAAAATTAATAAATTTATTATAATGCTGCTATAATTTTTAATAAAAAAAACAACTTATTTTTCAATAATTTTTTGATGGCCCTGGTATAAGCCTCATCAAATGAATGTCAAATAATAATAATTAATTTGTTGATATGTATATAATGAGAAATGTTGATTTATGATTACTTTTGGGTTCTTTCCGCATGCTAGTAGAAAAAATAGTGTACCTAACACGTGCGTAAAGTGACTTTTCCGCACGCGATTGCTGGCCGAACTCCGCTAAAGCGTCGTTCGGCCATCTGCAATAGCGTGCGGAAAAGTATCACTTTCCGCACTAGTTAGGTAAACTACTATATTTATACAAATATTTAAACCCACTCAAATAATGTCCTTTATTTGTTTAGAATTAAAACATCGTTACAGAGAAAGCATTGAATAATAACGGTACAAATATCATAAAATAAATAAATGGTTTGACAATAGTTATTTTCCTAACTAGTGCGGAAAGTGATACTTTCCCGCACGCGACTGCAGTTGACCCGAACGACGCGAAGCGGAGTTCGGGCAAGCGGTCAAGGGCGGGAAAGACACTTTACACATGAGTTAGGAACATTATTTTTTCTACGACCATATATACAAAAAAAGTATACCAACCCATTTTTCAAAAGCTATTTTATTTCAACATACATATACAAAACTTTAACCAAAAACTATCATTATTTTTATAAATATTAATATTAGAAACACAATTTATTGCATTCTGTAAATTACTTAAAATTGCCGGTCAAGTGAAGTTATTTGGTGTTAACTGGTAAGTAAATGACGTTGATAAGGATGGCATCGGTTGAAGGTCACTTAAAGATGACGATGAAGGTGACGGCAACGGTTTTAAGTCATTTGTAGATGAAATAATTTTTTGTGATATATTTTTCTCATATTAAAACCGGGTGGTTTGGTAGTTGATTTATGACACCACTTTGAAGAATGTACAGGGTTATATCAAAATATCTTTATTATTTTATATTTTCAAAAAAAATTCAATAGGCAACAAAAAGCTAGAAAAGATGTAGATTTTATTTGATGGACTATTTATCAACTTAGTGTAACAATAGTTATAACTTCTTAAGTAAAAAACTATTTAATAAGGTCAAAATTTGCATAATTTTACTTTCCCGCACTAGTGCGGGAAAGTGACACTTTCAAAGCTAAAATGCGTGCGGGAAAGTGGGTTAAAACGCACGGTCGTAGAAAAAAGATTAAACAATACGTGTATTGACTGTTTATGGACCGTGTAATTATTGTGGGTAGAATTGTCGTTGAATACGTCCCTGTATTAATGTCCAGCCTTCATTCAATGTGTACACACGATACGACACACAAGCAATAAAAGAATCGAGTCGACCAGATAATATACAGTGTGGAACAGTAAAATGGAACATTCCCTACATTTAGTTTTTGTAATAAATCTTAATACTTCCGTAACATTTTTCACTCAACGGTTGAAGATAGGTATAGGACATTGTATATGAATTATTTCCTAGAATTTTCAAAAGAATCCAAGACAAAATATACAGGGGGTTGCATTTGAAATAAGAAAGTTGGTATTGACCACTGCCACATGACAAACCCAATATTAATTTTTTTTGGAAACAAATGCGCATTTTAAAATACCTTCGACGAGTCCAAGCGTTTTTCCAAACAAACCCTCATTTATTCGTTATCGAATGTATTACTCCATTTGGCTGTTCTACACTGTATAAAGAAAATATTTCGTTTCTTGAAGTAATCCAGAAAGTGTAATAGTTGGCTTTTGTCTTACTTGTCTATTGTTCAAACCAAGGACGACGAGGATTTATTTGTTATTTGTATTAAAACTAAGAATATTATTGCGGAACTTTTCAGAGTTGCGTTTGTAGCGTGGTTATTTCTCGAGGTTTCTGATAAATAAACTTATAAATTTTGTTTGTACTTCATATTGACGTTTTCTGTATCTTATGTAAACGTGTAAAGGTTTAGGCACATGTGGATTTGTTTTATTCTATTTGTATATTTTTAAATAGCCACATTTTTGACATCTTTAAAACCATTAAATCCACTAGAATAGTGAAATTGTTATTGACCGAGAAATAAATTGAGAATAAAAGCAATACACACTGGGAAAACAGAAGACAAAAAGGCATATAATGAACAAAGACGAAAAGCAAAGAAAGTATGCAGACAAAGAAAAAGAGAGGAAAGGGAACAGAAAACTAGAGAAATTGAAAATTACTATCAAAAGAAAGAGAAGTAAAAAAAGAGAAACGAACATTAAACCAGGCAGTTTATATGAAAGATGCGGAAGGGAATTTGATAGGTGAGGTTAGTGAAATAAGAGCGAGGTGGAAGGAATATTTTGAACAAACGCTAAACATAGAAGTTTCAGAACCAACTAGACAGGAAATTGATGAAATAATAGCTCAACTTAAGAACAACAAATGCCCTGGTATGAACAGAATTGCAGCAGAAAATATTAAATATGCCGGTGAAGAACTGAAACAACAAATTTACGAATTAATACTGGAAATATGGAAAAAAGAAAGGATGCCCAAAAATTGGAACCATTCTCTATTCTAAAAAAAGGAGATGCAACTGATTGTAATGATAACAGAGGGATATCCTTATTAGATCTCGTATATAAGGTCCTAGCTATTATGATTAAGAAAAGATTAGAACCGATCTCAGAAAAAGTAATAGGAGAATACCAAGCTGGCTTCAGAAAAGGGAGAGGAACGACAGATCAGATATTTTAACATCATGCTATAAGTACAAAATTCCAGTACTAGTACTTTTCCTTGATTTTAAGCGGGCATATGATTCTATCTCCAGAAGTAACCTGTTAAAGGCTTTGAATGAGTTCGACATCCCAAGAAAATTGGTGAATCTTGTGAAAATGACTCTCATCAAAACTACTAATAGTGTACAGATCAGAGGTGAAGGCTAAGAAAGTTTAGAAATAGGAACAGGTCTGAAGCAAGATGACCCCTTGTCAACATTACTATTCAACCTTGCATTAGAAAAAATTATAAGAGACAGAGTGAAATAACAATAGTTATTTATGTACCAAGGGTATAAATAGATGTTTATGCCCTGTTGCCTGTTGGCTCTGCCAGTGCCAAAAACTTAGAGAAAAAAAAATGCCCTGAGGGCGACGTCTTACGAAGGCGAGGGCCTCTGGCCCGAGGGTTTGTAAGTCGCCCGAGGGTATACACATCTGTTTATGCCTGCGGTTTTAAACAAAAAACAAAGAAAAAGTGTAATTAGATGGGAAAGGAAAATGTTAAGAAGAAGAAGAAGAAGAAGAAGGGGTGTATATGAGAAGGACTAACGAAGAATTATATAACATTTATCGTGAACCAAAATAGATGCAACTATTACATCAAGAAGACTTCAGTGGTTAGGGCACATAGAAAGGATGGAAGGAGGAAGAATAGTGAAACACATAGCATGGAGAGTTCCGGAATGCAAGAAGAAAAGAGGCAAACCAAGGAAAAGAAGGAGGGAAGTTGTACTAAAAGACCTGAAAGAAAAGAATGTGAACCGATGGATAGAAAAGGCCAAAGATAGAAAAGTATGGAGAGGAATTACAAAGCTATGGGCCTGAAAGGCCTGTTTAAAAGCTACAGTATGCGAAAACTCTTTAGAGTCCATTCCATTTACACAAGTACGACAAGGAAAATATAAGAAAAACTGCTTGAAAGAGAGAGAAGAATAATTGTGGGCGTATCTAGTTCATCCGAGGTTCATCCATTCAGCTCTCGTCATTCTTCCAGCCTCGGATGAACTAGATACGCCCACAATTATTCTTCTCTCTCTTTCAATCAGTTTTTCTCATATTTTCCTCGTCGTACTTGTGTAAATGGAATGGACTCGAAAGAGTTTTCGCACACTGTATATTGACCGAGCACCAAAAATATTTCGCGAGGAGCTTTGCCCCGAGCGGAATAAGGTGTGTGGTATACAATGTCTTCAACACCATGGTGTATATACAATTTTTTCCAATACTAGCCAAATTTAAGTCAAAAATTAAAAATAATTCACAAACGCACCACGAGAAGCGTTTACTCCGTCGCCGGACTGACAAGTACACTGTCAGTTTTCGATATGTTATGAGCTTTTATATGTCATCAGTAATTTTTGGTTGAGCGCGAATTTTAATCTAATGGCATTTTTATTTAAATAATGATATCTTGATAGGTAATTTAAAGCAGCAAATATGTAAAAGAAAATCTCCAGGGTATACAAAATTATGTTGCACAAGTTTTTGTTGAACTGCTATCCCTGAATTCTCAAAATATTTGAATATGTCCATTATATTGACCTAGGTTAATAATAGAAAATTATTAACCACTAATAGAGAAATTCAACTTCTCAGTTGGCTAGAAGAAGCAATAGTTGTCAACTTTACAGCTAGTATTGGAAAAAAAAATTTATTCTCAGTCTACGTTAAAAATTTCAATTTCAATATATTAATAAATAACAATTATATGCAACATCTGAATTTCTATTCATAAAACTACCTATAAACATACAAAAACCTAAAAATAGCTTTAATGCTCTGGAAAAGCAGAAAGGACCTTGCATCTGTTTTCTCATTCTTATACCGGAATTGTTCAAAATCTGAAAGTTCGGATGCAAGAAGGGAGAAAATAAAGGAAGGAGAAAGAGCGACCGAACAAAATGTAATTGTTTGCTGACAGCGGGGGAGGTTAACCACCGTGTTTAGCAAGTTCTTATTTCTTTACCTTCCTCTCTTCACCCCGCATACATTACAGGGCAGAACTGGCTCTTTTAAGTATCCGTTTTTTTTCAAAAGCTGGGTAAAATATTTCCAATAATTCCAAAATTTTCACGTTATAGTGAAAACGTATTTATTCACTATTAGAAAGCTTTAAACTAAAAAAGAACTATTTTAAATTCAATTTTCCAACTTCTCTTAAATAAAACAGCATACAGGGAGCAATCCAACAACTGGAAATTTTAATAAAACAATCCTGAAAGATTAAAATCCAGCCCTGCCTGATAAAACCAAGACTGGGCAAGCTTGGAAATGATCTAGAAAACGCTACATTGAAAACGTGTAACGAATATGGCCAATCAGAAAAATAGCACATGGTTGGCTTCATACAAGGCCCGTAGTTTTGATGAAACCTTAGGGATCAGATTGGCTGATTTATTTAGGCTAGTGGTTGGAGATAAAGTGAAAATTACGTGTATAGTTTATTTACGATAAAAAGACAATGACGTTGCAAAACAAAATATTGTGTTGTTGTCAAGCTGTAGTTTTTTTCTTAACTTAACGAAAACTAGAAAAATCAATCTTATGCTAGATTAATATATTATCAAGTTTAATAAACCTAACCCAACATTGAAAACATTCAATCATTTACATTTAAATATGTAACGATAATATTAATAATAATGAATACAAATAGCGAATACTATTACTTACGTCAGTAAACGTCAAAACAAATTGGGGAATTTTACCAATTGATCTGACAACGTCTTGAAGTTTTGCCAACCTGTTAGCTGTAAATGGCCCTGGCTGTTTAGGATTAATTGTATTTATGGTTGGTAAATTAATATTTATTCTGATAAGCAGGAAAGTAACTAAAAATGACACCATCGTATTTTTATCGTAAAAATCCTTTATATTAAAATGGGACGTAGGTGATATTAGAAGTACATAATTTCACTTGGGCAGTTTTTTCCAAGGGGTAGATGACCAAGGTCAAACTATGTTTTTAGTTTCATCCAAACCAATAGACGAAGCGAAATAGATTTTCTACCTATTCAATGTGTTACACTTACACTTTGTCGTGAATTGTTGACTATAATGTTATAAATCAGAAGACGGCTAACTTTTTTGGCTGCGGGTCAAAATCAACCACAATGTGAATATTAAAGGGACTTTGGGGCCAGAGATATTTTTATTTTAAGATGTAAGAGGCGCGCAAAAACAACGTATCTATTTTGGTTTTGTTTTATAATTTATTTTTATATAATTAATTATACTTTTTTAGGAGCTAAGGTGGGTCACTTGAAATTAGTTAATGGGACACTTGGTGACCCGCGAGTGACCTTTTTTTACTGTTCTGTACAGCTTATGATTATAAAAGACCAGTAAACGTCCAAAAACTTGTATTATGAAAATGTTTGGAACAATATAAAGCCCAATATCTCGTAAATCCTCAAAAAGATATTCGAATAAAATTTTGACCGATTGTAGTCAGCCTAGTCAGCGCTTTCAGACGAGACACTTTGTGGCCGGCTACTAGTGTCTGGAAAGAATCGCGCGGCTGAAAATACAACTAGCGTCTAGGAGTTCAGGACCAGTATTCTTGAATAAGTGAAGTGAATACTGATGTGAACGTGTGATGTGAACGGTCCCTTCATGTTTTGATAAAAAAAAACGTATTCTCCAGCAATCAGTGTCCTCCACCGATGAAAGTAAAACTTACTGTGTTTTGACAGTTTCCTAAGCAAACGCCGAATGTTACTTTTAAACAAAGAAGAAGAAATTACCTAACCCCAAAATAATAAGATCTAAGTTTTTGTCACATTATGACACACATGCGCATGTTTCACCAGTTCCTTTCACATCACATCGCTTGCTGTTCATCAAGTAAGAGTGATGTGAAAGATCCTTGCATCGAAAATACGAAACTGTCAAGTTTTCACGTGATGTGATCGTTCATCAGTTCGTGAATCGTGGTCCAGAGGTCTGTTCTCACAAGCATCACCGACAGTCTTTGACAATCCGGATTCGGCGCAAAGACCCTAAAACGCTCTCCCGAGAACGCATTAAGGTCTTTGCGCCGAATCCGGATTGTCAAAGACTGTCTGTGATGCTTGTGAGAACAGACCTCTAGTAACATCGGTCACGAAGATGAACGAAAGTTAGTAGTTGAGGTGCGCATACGTCCAAGCAGCGTTTAACCTTCTATTCGATGTGACTGAATGTGAGTGGATTGGCGCAGCTGCTAGGGTGCCGAGCTCACAACTCAGAGGTCGTAGGTTCGAAGCCCGGTTAGGACCTGGGTTTTCATGTTTTTTTTAGTTTTTTATTTCTTATTTTCTGATATTTTTAAACATAGTTACACTTTGATCAACCGGGTTTGGGCCTGGGTTTTCTTGTTTTCTTTTTAGTTTTTTATTTCTTATTTTCTGATATTTTTATACTTAATTACACTTTGATCATCCGGGTTTGGGCCTGGGTTTTCTTGTTTTTTTTTTAGTTTTCAATGTCTTATTTTCTGATATTTACATATTTACTTCAATATATATGTTTTTTCTATAGAGAAGAGGGGCCAAATCCATCAGATTTTTAACATGAAATTTCCTAACATTTCTTCTCAAACTTGATAGTGCACTAAAGCCACTATCACATTCTTTGCATTTATATTCTATTTTACCGTGAATCTTAATAAATTTAAGTAGTTTTAATAATTTCTATTAATATTAGACTTGTTGATTATTACCGTTGAGTGATAACGCTGCTCGGACGCATGCGCACCAACTACTAACTTTCGTTCATCTTCGTGACCGATGTTACCTGAACTCCTAAACGCTAGTGAAAATACAATTATATAAATAGGCGCATCACACGAGACACAGGTAAGGAATAAGAGCTCTTTCAGACGAGACACTTTGTGGCCGTCTACTAGTGTCTGTAGTGTCTGAAAAGAATCGCGCATCTAAAAATACATTATTCCTTATCTATGTCTCGTGTGAATGCGTCTATTTATATTAATGTATTTTTAGCCGCGCGATTCTTTTCAGACACTAGTAGCCGACTACAAAGTGTCTCGTCTGAAAGCGCTCCAATGCATTTTTAGCGAGCGATTCTTTTCAGACAATAGTAGCCGGCCACAAAGTGTCTCGTCTGAAAGCACTCTAATGCATTTTTAGCGCGCGATTCTTTTCAGACACTAGTGGCCGGCCACAAAGTGTCTTGTCTGAAAGCGCTCTTATTCCTTACCTGTGTCTGGTGTGAATGCGCCTATTTATATTATTGTATTTTCAGCCGCGCGATTCTTTTCAGACACTAGTAGCCAGCCACAAAGTGTCTCGTCTGAAAGCGCTCTAATGTATTTTTAGAGCGCGATTCTTTTCAGACACTAGTAGCCGGCAACAAAGTATCTCGTCTGAAAGCGCTCTAAGCGCTAACATTTTAAAATTAGTAGATGTACAGCGAGCTCCAGAACTAGAACGCCCTGACAGATAAAAGGTATATTTTTTAAATGGAACATTTTACTTCAAATTTCAATTCCGTTTGACTTAATTATTGCAATGATAGAAGTTTGTAATAGGTTATACTATGTGTTTAAAAAGTTCTGACCACTTGTTTACGAAAAATAAAGGTGGGTTCATTTTGGTCCTCCCACTAGTTGGGTCAGACACCCTCCTTAGCCAACAATGTACTTCCTTGGCTTGGCTGGATTATTTTGAACGATTTGAGGAAAAAAAGTATGTTTACCTCATAGGAAAAACTACATTCCTATACTCTATGTTGCAGTCCAGGAGTTTTAGTCTTTTCCTATTCAGTAATCAATGTACTAAGTATTATTGTTCATTTTTACCACGACAGATTTCAATGAAGTGCGTTGGCCCCTTTTTTCCGAACCACTTAAGCTCTTCTCGACAACGTGTAAACGGTCTCCATGAAAACAATTTAATCGTTTTGACATTTTTTTTTGTGAAGAGGTCTCGCGAATGGGTGAAAGAGATAAGGAAAGTTAGGATGTTGGTTTTTCAACGGTTAACTGTAAAAATGGCTCTTCGGGGATTAATGTTTTCATATTTGTTCATGTTCTCGCATGTGGCTTCTTCGTTTTAGCGGAAACAGTAGAGAATCGATTATGCATGGAGATTTGTTTTCCAATTTACAGTAAAGTTTTTGTTTCATATGTACAGGGTGTCCAAAAATTCTCCCTTCCAAACGGAAGCTACAGTTACTAGAGGTGATTTCAAGTCGATTTAGCTCAAATTACCCCAATGCTTCCCAAGGGAGCTACAGCCCTTTGAAGAAGACGTCCTCATATGAGTTTTCTTCAATTTATTCAAAAATACCGTTACATAAAATACTCAAACTTGGTATAATCAATAAACAGTTAAAAAGCAGTCATTCGCTGTAAATAAATTTTTCTTAGATCCATCACAAGCGTGTCAGTCGGGGGGACCGACAGGTATTTTATTAAAAAAAATTTATTTTCAAGTTTCTTGTGTATCCGACACCGAATTTGGAAAATCCAAGATAATTTTCATAGAAAATGTTCTCTTCTTTCAAATCGATATCATGAACCGTTTTCGAGAAAAATTAATTTAAACTTTTTGTGTTTCTCACATAAAATCATGTTGGATTGTAAATTTTAATTTATTTTATAGCTTTTATCGCAATGACCTGTTTTTCAGTTAGTACATCTGTCAAAAAATTACTCGTCAATTTAAAAAAAAACAGTTCCAATATAACCGATTTACAATAAAATACCACATCTCTACTCGTAAAGTGTTTTCATAATTCTGTGTATCGATCGCGATATTGGTGATGGACATGGGGCGGCTATATCGTCAAAGGAACCCTTGATCTTGCATAAATAAGTGCCTAAAGGGCTGCCGGAATCGATACTCGTGGGTTATCGACACTGTAAAGGGCACAAAGACCTACATTACATATTTCATTTATGCGCCATAAATAGAGAGGGGAGGTCGTGGCATGAATAGGATGATTTTTAATTGAACCAATTTTTCGAGGGGTGTCAATTTTATTTCGTATATTTAACACAGCACACACACACGATAAGGACTACGTAGACACAATGGACAACCTGTATTCAGAGTGTAGGCAATTTCTGCATTAGCTAGAGATCCTTGCAGGCTTTTTTTCCTGTTGTTACTTTTCAATTTTTCCTCGCTCACTTTTCTTTTATGTCAGTCCAGCTGTTTTTTTGTCTGTACTCGCCTTTTTGGCAGCTGTTCCGCTTGCCTTGGGTAGAGCATTTTGTTTAAAATAATGTTTCAAACACGAACAAACAAATATTTTCATTGATTGTCTAGTTGCCGATGTTTTCAAAAGTGTCATACTTGTGGACACAGGATAAGTTCAACTTATTTTATCCGAATAAAAAGTCCATCCAGTGATTATATCGATTTATATATCCGTATATTTAATGTTTACGAGGTTAATTTGGTATATTTTAATATTGAAACAGTCGATACTACTGCTGGTATAGGAAGAATTTGGATCGTTTCCAACAGGAAACTTTCCAATTTTTTTTCAATAAATGGCGTCTAAAAATCCCAATTCTCAAAGCTTCTCTTTAAAGCAATATTAACTTGGAAAATATCGTTTAAAGTTCTGTGTTATTTAAAGTTATTTCAAACGAACACCACAGCGAGTCAAAGCGTGTGACGTATCTGTATCTGTAGGGGGAAGGTGAGTGTAGGCCACATGTTATCATTGTACATCCTCCCGAGGAGTTGTCTTCCTAGGTCATCGTCCATCCTGTCCTTCCCAGGAAGGTGGACAGGTCACTAGGAGACATCTCCTTTATATCGGTAGCTGTAGGCCAAGACTCACCGAACACACACTCTCTTATTGACGATAACTCCGGACACTTGCATAAGACAAGTCTGACAGTTTCATCTTCCTGTTCACACGTCCTACATAGAGATGTTTCCACTAGCCCCATAATATGGAAGTGTTTCCTTAGTTGACAGTGGCCAGTCAGAAATCCTACTGTTAAACGTAGGTTTTTCCTGGTCATCACCAAATATTTTTTCGGCGCCAGCTTCCTAGGGGTGGCATTCTGTTCACCTAGCGAGTAGCCTTGAATCGATCTTGTCGATATACACATTGCGTTCACCAAATTTGGATGTTTTGCAGCGACAAATAGTTCTAATTTCTGATACCCAGAAGGTGTCGCCTACGTATTTTCTATATTTCCTTGTCAAAATAGCAATGTAAAATCCAGATGACGTCGCTCAAAAGCGATCGCTAGTTTTTATGAATGGAATGCCGACTCAGGGTCGCCCAGGGTGATCCTGGCAAGACTGCATTCTTTGACATCCCATCTCTCAAGAAATTGAGCATGGGTGTAACGTTTGGCTAGTTCCGCAATTGTCGTTAGGCCGTAGGAGTCACTGGGCCCTAAAATTTTTAGTCCAGCAGCTTCCCTGGATAAAAAATCGGCAATGCGATTACATTTACTCTTTTCTTGCCCTTTAATCCACCTCAGGATAATATTGTTATCTGCCGAGGCGTTAGCTAAATCTTGGTGGCACTCTAGTACTAGCCCCGATATAACACGTTGACTGTTCAAGGCTAATAATAGGGTTTGTCTACTATCAGTGCATGTTTTTGCCAGAAATTCCTGTGCTGATTAGTTCTTTTGTGGCAGTTGAGATACCAGCCAGTTCTGTTTGAACCACGCTGGTATTGTTTCCCATTCCCCACTTAATCCTGTGGGTTAGTGCTCTGGAGTAAACTCCACACCCTGAGCCTTCTTTCATTTTTGAGCCATCTGTATATATGATGCATAATGCATTTGCAGCATCTGACTCTGTGTTCTGTTTTATTTGTATTCTGTAGGGTTAATAAACACATTCCTGGGTTCAATTGCATCATTGGTTGCCTGCAGCAGAGGTAGCGCAGTAAGCGCTTCTTACCGTAGGTCTAGCCTCAATTGGCCCACTCCTACTTCGGGGTTTACACCAGCCGTGCGCAATCGTACCATGGACATTAACGCAACCTCCTTGACGTACAGGTTCAGAAGGGTCAGACCAGTAATTAGTTCCATTGCCACGGTTAGTGTTGTTTTCATGGCTCCTGTGACGTAGAACAGTAGTATGCTCAGGTTCCGTATTTTCGAAATCAGTGGAAATTTTTCGTATGCGATTTAAGTCGAATGAAAAAAATCGCACACGATTCGAAGGTTGTATTTTTTAACCATCTTCGAAAATGTATTCGTATGCGTTAAATAGTTATAATGGTTGCTAATTTCTAGTAAGGACGTCATGTTATTATTAACAACATAAATGTTTATTCAACTAAACTATATAAACATAATAATATGGAAACACTCCAGTAAACAACACAGTAAGCAAAGCAATAATGGTTGTATTAACGCTATACGTTCGTTTCTTGTCGCATGGAAGCTTTTCTACTTTTCTACGTCACAACCTATAGTAGTGCGTACACAAAATCTGATAATTTAAATTTTTAGTAGTTCATTGAGACAAAAAAAAAAGTTTTTTTCATGCCATTCGTTTTCATGAAATGTATTTGTATGGTTTATAGCACATTTTTGCTAATTAAAATTTTAGTTTCATATTGGGAAAAGGGTAACGCCAAGAGACAACTTTTTTTCAACGTTGTAAATGCAAAATCACCAATCCAATCAGTTCAAGGGTTTGTGTTCAACCATTAAACTTGATTAAACATTATACAGTGTGATTCTGCAACTATTAGTATAATTTAAAAAGAGAAAATGTTAATGTATCTAAAATTTAGTTTGATAAGAAAAAAGTTCAAATAACCTTCTGTTTTCTTGTTGTTGTTCATTATTCATTAGAGTAAATCCTTTTTATTTATTATATTATTTCCCTATTGTCTGTACAGAAAGTACGAGGAGTAATAAACCCTAATTAAGTATGCAAAACCTTTACAGGGAGCACCATGAAATTTTTGATAAATCTCCTACTTTAAATTACATTTCTTCCGTAAATCTAAAAACCAGGTAGATCGACTCCGTATTTGTTTCAGTTGTAGCAAAATTTAGGGTTTCTTCATTGTTAAAGGATTAGCAGATAAGCAAT
>CAJUYI010000593.1:0-22310 GCA_910591695.1 Galerucella pusilla | reverse complement strand
GAACACCCTGTATTTTGATAATTCATCATATTCAAAAAAATGTCCTCTTTCGAATGGTATAAGCGTGTCCTATACCTAGGTATTATACTTTTCGTTAAATTTACAATTTTCTTAAACTTTTTGCTAGATTGATTTTAAAACATCTGAAATTCTCTCCAAGTTTCAAACTAATGATCTTGGCATAGTTATTGCAAGTTATTGCATAGTTATTGCAAGAAAATATATGGTTCTGCTACCCTATACCCAGTGGTTAAAAAGACATAACCACTCTCACAGAAAAATCACTATCCACATTTTAAGAATTAACAAAAAACAAAAAAGTTTCACATAAAACGAGTGTTATGTTGAAGATTGGTTTAATTATTATTATTTAAAACATTAAAATACAACATGAATAAAAACGGAACTAACAACAAAAGTAATAAGCTTTTTGTTTTTTGTTATTTAATGAAATGTCTAAGTGTATAGTAATTTTTCTGTGAGACTGGCTATATCTTTTTAACCACTCGGTATAGGATATCAGAACCCTATATTTTCTGAAGGCTTGAAACGTGATCTATTTAGTTTCTTACAACAACTATGCCAAGATCATTAGTTTGAAATTTAGAGAGAATTGCAGATGTTTCTAAATCAATCTAGCATAAAATTTAAGAAAATTGCAAATTTCACGAAAAGTATAATACCTATAATACGCTTATACCATTCGAATGAGGACATTTTTTTGAATATGATCAATTATTAAAATACAGAGTGTTCCATTTAAAATAAGCCTGATTCTGCACATTGAATGATCTAATAATGAAACAAAAAAATTCTGAACACCCTGTAAAGAGATATTTAGTAGTCAATCGTGAAATACAATCAACGAATGTCCAACTATTTAGATGTAAGAGAAAATTTGCTAGAATTTGTTATATCAATGAGTTATTAATTTTTTTCGAAATGTTCACATTATCAAAAATGTCAGCATAAATCGGAACCCTCTGTATTTAGGTATAGGGAACCATTATGAAGGAGTATCATATTTTTTAGGGGCAATCAGAAAATGCTATAAAATATAGGATGTTCCATAAGAAAAATATAACTTTGATACGCCACACTTTATTGGAACACCCTGGAGTTCAAATGTATAAAAAAATTTGGGAGTTGTCTAGAATGGCAACACATACACGAGGAACACAGAAAATTCAGGAGACTTTGAGAATTTTGGAATCGACTATATTTTTTAAAAGTGATAGAAATAGAAAGTATATCAATAAACTATTAGTTATATTATATAGTGTGTATTATAATAAAGGTACAAATAAATTAAATAAACAATTATTGTTTGTTACAATATTGATACGTGTGATTAGATAAAAATTATGTTTAAAATTATTTCTCAAGAACCGTATTTTTTTAATCGACCACCAATTTCCTGCGTTATTATTTAATTATAGTAATTAACCGTAAGCAATGGTAAATTTTTCATTTTCAAATTGACTGCCAGTTCCGTTAAAGAGCAAAACTAGTCCCTCTTTTCTTTTTCGTTAAACTTTTGCTACCGCCTTCGGTTAATTTCGTCATTAATTGGTTGTTATTCAGGTTAATTTCAACAATAATTGACAGTAATACTCTGTTAACTAGATTGGTCAAATTATTTTTTAAATATTCATACAATTATTTACAGTGAGATGTTCGATGTACCCGGTGTGTCAGGAGATGCAACCTACTTTAGCTAAAATCCGATTTGGTGCTTTTTTCAATGTAACGAACATCTGAATTTATTTGGTTTTTAAACGTCAAAATTTACTATCATATTCAGTTAATTTAATGATGAAGTTTCAGACCTATTCGTGTAAAGCCGTACATAAACTGAATTCTTAAAGTTGTTGGGTTAGGCAACTAGACTCTGCAAGATTAAAGAATTTTTACTGCTGATTTGTAATATAAAATAATTGCAGAGTCTCGAAAAACCAACCCCCAACGACCTTGACAATGTA
Organism: Galerucella pusilla; assembly: GCA_910591695.1. Taxonomy (NCBI): domain Eukaryota; kingdom Metazoa; phylum Arthropoda; class Insecta; order Coleoptera; family Chrysomelidae; genus Galerucella; species Galerucella pusilla. The sequence goes on along the minus strand of CAJUYI010000593.1, from coordinate 20,328 downwards.
AGTTTCCACAAAGCTCGAAAAACAATTGAGTCTATCGATTTTTTCACTTTTTCGAAATTTATGAAAGAACTACGTGGTCAAAGTTCCATTCCCCAAAAGATGCAGTCAACGCGTTCTAAAAAATCTATTTTGATTGTACCCAACAAGCGAATGGATAGATTCCCAAGGATTCGAAAGGCATTTATTTTTGTGCAGAATACTTTGTAATGTTTAAAAGATACTGCAAGCGCCAAACATGATGGCTAGTCCGCCCTCATGCGCACAAACTCATTTTCAATGTCACCTCCCACTACAGCTCGTGCAAGACATATAAATGCTCAGTACAGAGGCGTATCATTAGCTGTTCTCCAATTCTGTAGGCGTTTGACATTGAAAGAGTGGTTAAAGACAGGAAGCAATTCATTTCTGAAAATAACGTTAAAAAAAAAATTTTCAACCCCAAGAAAGAAGCGGCCTAGAAGAGCACCAATAACTGCTATTCCCGAGTATGAGTGTTCCAATATTATTACACGAATTATTCACGACTTTCATAAGACGGAATGGTTGTATTACGTTGCAATACCAAATTAATGACGTTTTGGGAACTGTGGCTTCCGGAACATCTCTCTGTAGAATTTTAAAGAAAATAGGTTTCAAATGGAGAAGGACTGAAAATAATAAAAAAATTTCAATAGAGAAAATGAACATGAGCATTGAAGATCAAGTATTTACAAAAAAATCAATTATTTTCGTTGCCAACAGCGAGCAATTGTGTTTCTTGATGAAACATACCTTCATAGTGGAAGTGAACATACATCTTCTAAGAACTGGACGGATGAATCAACCAAATGGTAATTAAAAATGTATCATTGTATAACATTTTAATGAATTGTACTACTATAGTCAAATGCAGACTTATAATGCGGGCATACGATTCAACAAAGACATACTCACCGTTTTTGTTTTCTTTTATTGCGTTAAATCATAACTTCCAAACATAGGCGTGCCTACAGGGGGGCAGAGTGGGTCATGACCCACCCCAATTACTCAATATATCAGTCTATTGAAAACATTTTATAATTTTTAAATTTCATCGTTCTCATAATGAACTGCGAGAAATTGAAGGGCGGCAATATGCAAAAGCAATGTTTCGGCGGGCACGGCTCTTTGTTTTTCATCAAATGATTCCGATTTAATACTTGACCCTCCCTAATAAAAAAGGCTGCGCAAGCCTATGCTTCCAAATAAAATCCGTAAGATGAATAAGACAGACTTATGCAATTTTGACGGATATGTATTTAGTTTTCAGCGATTCTAAAAAGTCTTTCACCAGAGAAGTTTTTATATTAATGTCAGTTATGTCACTTTGACAATTTAAAGTGACAATATGAATAATAAGAAGTAATTTTCCGGTATTTTGCATCCTCAAGCAAAAAAAGGTACTTAATCTGAGAGATTATTTCGAGAATGAATGAAAAAGTGGAAATTCGTCAACCAGTGTGCAGGAAACATCATTATTTTCTCCGGGTATATTTGTAATCTCACATTTTGTTAACCTCTGTGTCTTTCGGTTTGATACATATGGTTAGGTTGGTTAGGTGAACCCGCATGATAATATGTTATCTCGAGACGTTACACTGCCGAGCTCTCTGTGACCTACAACGTCGTTCGGATGAGTATCTATAAGACTATTGTTTTATTCATTCATCAGTGTACTGTTCTACAATATTTAAGAAAAAACATTTAACACGTTCAAGTCATTTTAAAACTTATGCCACCTACGCCTATGGTAAAATGAATCGTAAAGCGATCAGTTCAAGGTCATCAAAAGCTCTGGCAATTCATGAATGAAATTTATAATAGTAATACTACTGGTTCGTTCCTATACTGTGCTACTACTAAATGTGCAGGCGAGCCTTGACCTAGACAAACTCAAGCCAAGGTTCCGGCACTGATGCCACTGGAGGGCCCATTGTGCCATTTCGGCTACCTAGACATCCATGAAGCCGAGCCCTTCAATAAAGGCCACAACCTTTTTTAGAGGATGCCTGCTTGTGTCTTCAGGGGCCATGACAGGGACTTCGAAGATTCGTCTGCGTAATACAGCCCAGTGTGGACACTCTAAGAGAACATGGACTGACGTTTCGTCAGTCATGCCGCAACCCCTACATAGGGAACTTTCCTCTACTCCTAGGTTGTAGAGGTGCTTCCTCACACAGTAGTGCCCTGTTAGGAATCCTGCTATCTTCTTCAAAGGGGCTTATCATAATCCAATAGTTATTTAGTTGGGACAGTCTATACCTGCGCGTTAGCTCGCCATTACATTTGACGCTTGCAGTATTCACTCTGTTTTTTCTAGCTGTATATGCAAAATATAAAAGACTCTTGTGATAATTAATTTGAGGACATACTGTATTCAAATAGAATTATCAAAATTAAAAATATCTAGATGCATAAACCTGAATGTAGACAACATGAATTTGAGATCTGCCGCTTGTAACAGTCGTAAGCCATAAAATGGCCCCCGTCATAGTTGATTGAATTTTCTATCATCCTTTTTGGACCTGTGTACGTGTTCCATGTGTGGGGAACACTTGCTCATAAAATTCCCTATCCCTACTAGCAGTGTTGCATTTGGCCCCTGTCCGAATTAAAGAATGAAATTATTCGTTCGTTGACCTCTGTACATTTTGTCAGATGAAGGGTGGTGATGGTGGTAGGGGGAGGTATTGTCAATGCCGGTTTCATCCTCGCGAGATTCGTTTAGGAAGTAGGCCGTGTTGTGAAGCAGTTAAAAAGAAAAATGTGACAAAAGTCCGATCAATATTTCATGGTTTGAAAAAAAAACTTTGACTATAAAATATTTTAGAAATTTTTATTATATTTGAAAACATTTGCATATCATTGTCGTAGATTACACCTTTAATAAAGGGGGTTAATTTATTTGTGAAAATTTTCATCAAATCATAGGCATGCGATAACATTTTTATACGGGATGTATGCATTTGTAACTTTCTATATCATAGGCGTACGTTAAAAATGTTAGAGGGGGTTAATTTATTACATAGGCGTACGAAAACATTTTTATTAGTATATTTTTTTGTAAAAATTTCTATAACATTGTTAGAAAGGTTAATTTATTCTTAAAAATTTTCATCTACCACGGCTCTATGATATCATTGACGTACGATAAAAATTTATAAAACAGGTTCACTCTGGCTCTGTATATTTATTATTTTTTAAGAGGGCAAGAACTGGCCTATTACTACTTATCTGGTACCATTCTCTACTGTTTTCGTATGCTGATCTTTGTTTGGGGTGCAAGAACTGATTGCGCCCGTATGCAAATGCTGATAAATTTATATAGGGTGGTTGTTATAATGGAAACCAGATGGAATAGGATCAAGAGATTAAAATCGTATATCACGATATATCAAGGGACATTCGTGACGTAAATGTAATTCTACTTTCGAAAAGTCGATAGGAAATCCTTCTGTTTCAAACATTACAGTATATTCGAAAAGGATTGATAGAAGGTGTTTATACAGGTTAGTTAACAGAAAATTGTATTTTTGTTTCTGCAGAGTCCGTAAACCAATCTGGAATTGCGCAGAACTAGTTGTGTACTTTATTCAGTCCTAAGAACTATTTTCGGACCGTTTAAAATTGAACATAGTTTGAAAAAACCCGAACATCCCGCATGGTCTATAGAGAACTAACCCAACTAAATTGACAATTGAAGATAACTCATCATCAAAAATTACCTAAAATGTTGCAAAAACTGCTTCTCATTATATTGAGGGACAGTCTCTTCTCCAAAGTTTTCGTTTTTAATATTATCATCCTGCATTAAGACTTCTGGAATTATAAGATTATTGATCATATCAAGAAGAACATCGTCTTCACTTGATGATGATGAACTATGTTCAAATATTTCCATAATAATCATTAGCATTCATTTAGTAAATATTAAATTTAAAAAGTAAAAATCCAAACTAAACAAACTTCTGCGAATTTTCAAAATAGCTCACAACCTTCTCCTTTGGAAATGATTTAAGCATGCGTAAAAAGTAATCCGAAAATCGTCCTAGCTCCAGAATGGGGACTGGCTTAGACGGCTTTCGAACCGTCCAAGGCTGGTCTAAAATAAACCCGAACGCCAAACTGCGTTTGAAGTTTGAATGTTTGAACCATCCTGTTAAAACCCAAACAAGCCAATTTCAACTGCGCAAACTCCGGGCAGTCTTAGAACAGTAATTGAATGAACCCGAATAAAGCTTATGTAAATTATAGTAGTACTTTCATTAGAGAGTTATTGAAACTTTTATAAGGTCAAGCAGTAATAGTGCTGTCCTTATAGTGACATATACGCATGCGCATTTGATGTTTTGAATAAGGGAAACAATATTAAGGTTAGTACTTGTCCTTATTTGTGCGCGATTACTGCAGTGCACTATCCCGACTTTATTTCATGTTTCATATTTATATGTCACAATGTGTAGGTGATCTGTGTCATCTGTAACACCTACCTTAATATAATGTCATTATAGAGTTTCATATTTCAATAACTCCAAATTTTAGGAGCGGGTAAATATACAACACGGCTCCACACACCACGTCAAATTTAGTAGTTGAGGTGCGCATGCGTCCAAGCAGCCTTTAACCTTCTATTCGATGTGACTGAATGTGAGCTGATTAGCGCAGTTGGTAGGGTATTGAGCTTACAACTCAGGGGTCGTAGGTTCGAAGCCCGGTTAGGTGCTTGGTTTTTTTGTTTTTTTTTAGTTTTTTATTTCCTATTTTCTGATATTTATATACATAGTTATACTTTGATCAACCGAGTTTGGGCCTGGGTTTTCTTGTTTTTTTTTATATTTCTGATATTTACATATTTATTTCAATATTGTTATGTTACTACTAGATTTGGCAAAGTCTTGAGTCATGCACAGTTGAAGGAGCCGTGTTGTATGTTTACCCGTTCCTCAAATTTTAAGTCTGTTTTAAGGTCGAGCACTATTTATTTATTGTCATCACAATTACTGCAAAGCAGTAAATTCGTGTTTCCAATAACTCTATTATGTCCCATCCGGATAACACTAGACTCATCCAAAATACAATAACATTATTAAGAGAAGGGTTCGGTGAACTATACAGAGTCACGAGTTTTTGGCCAAAATAAGTTTTAATTTTTAACCATTGGCTGCCCAGTAGTAACCCAAAAAGCCCACTGGGTTTTTTTGGGTAAAAACCACTTTAAAAAATCCATGGGTTTTTTGAAAAACTGTTTTTTGCAAAGAAATTATTAAAGAGATAAAACAAAACATAATTTCACCTATTTGCATGTGGCGGTCGTATTATTATAAAGGTGCTTCTAATCGAGCAATATTTTTAGTGCAATATGTAGCTGCAGCACAATGGCTGGCAACATTGGCAGCAATAACAGCAAGACTGGGTAATATATTGACAATATTTTCATTGTGTCCCGGCCATATAGCTACACATGTCTTCGTGTTGCCTATGCATTTGATAGGTTGCAGCAAGAGTTGCCGGATGATCGCTTGACCAGCGAAAATACTATGCAATTTTACTTTGTTTTGGTGTTCGTTTGTTGTTGTTGTTATGAAAATTTTGGAGGTTTTAGTATATAAAATGACTAATACTTGGTCGAGTGAAAAGATTATTGAGTTTAGGCCGATTCATGCAACGTGCATTATAATTACATTTTCATTACATTATAACTACACTTAAATTACATTATCACTGCCTAAACAAACCAGTTCATGCAACGAATTAATTATGAACTGACAAGACTGGCAATTGATAAACGTCATATTATTTGAATCGTTTGTGGTGGTGCTAGAATAGCTAGAGGGTCAGTTATTTGCGATTATTTGGAAGTTGTGAGGTTCTCTCAGCAAAAACGTCTTGGAATATATCAGTTTCACTACTTTTGAAACTATTAGTGGCTGCTCGAAATAGAAGGAGACCTCGTAATGACAGCTACAACATTTTTGGCGCATGCGATTTCATGGATTTTACCATAGACATAGACATATTATATTTCTCTATGGTTTTCACTAAAAATATAATGTAATTATAATTTATAGTTGAAAGTAGACCCACTTCTTAATGCAATAGTGTAATTGAAATTCAATAATGTGGTTGCATAAACATCATATAGGAAACTATAGTAATTAACTATTTCTAATGTAAATGTAGTTATAATATAATGAAAATGTAATGATAATGAACGTTGCATGAATCCGCCTTATTAATGAAATACATTTACATTCCGAGTTATAGATTATGGAAACCGAAATTTATAAAGACAGAAATGCTAAAAAAGATGGGCAGTTATCGCCGAAGCAAGTGATGAGACCTCTAAATAATTCAGAAACTGGAGAACTTATGCAAAGAATGAAGTGGAAAAGAAGAAAACCGGTTGTGCTGGCGGTAAACTAGTGAAATTGTAGTTTTAACTTTTTATCAAGATTTATTGCTAGACTTAGGTAATCAAAAGTTGCACGCCTAAGGTCGAATCCACAATCTGCTCTTCTTTTTCTTTAACTTCTTGTTTAAAACAATATAAGTCGCTTCGACGCGAATGATTTCGTCAGCCATTCTTGCACGATTGTGTAGCCCGTCTACGAAACAAATTATTCACATTAATGGGCCATAGTGTTGGAAACAATATTGCCGAGATATACAGAGCCATATGCTACAATTGAAATGTTGTCATGCTGGCTGTGCTATAGATGCCAATATTGTAGCCACATATTGCACTAAAAATATTGCCCGTTTAGAAGGTGCTTAATACAGTCTTATGAGCAGTATTTCTTTTTAAATGTTTTTTTTAACTTAAATCTGAGTATAATTTTAAAAGATATTAAAAGATCCTAATAAAACCCAATAAAACCCACTTATAAAACCCAAAAAAGCCTAGGGGTCTGGGTTTTTTATAAAAAAACCCCTATCAATTTTTGGGAAAATGCATGGGTCTCCTAAGAGCTTATTGATTTTTTTAATTTATTGATTGAGATTTTTAAAAGGTGTAAAAAAATGATTTTGTTACTTACTAATTTTTTTTTCACTAAGTCTACTTACCTGAAAAAGAAATACAAATGGTTAATTACAAAGTCGATTTCTAGAATCAGTAAACCCAAAAATTTGTGGCTAATTGTTCTACTTCACTGTACTTTTATTAACAATCAATAAACATTACAAAACTTATTTAGTATAAAAATCTTCAATTAAAAAGTAATCTACTTAGATATACAGGGTAATACAGGATGTTGTTTTTTTTAAAGAACACCCAGTATATTTTTTAAATTTAGAATTATTTACATCATTTTCTTAATCAATTGTTTAAAAGTTAGTTAGAGAAAGTTCTACTGGACAACGTATTATTTAAAAATATATGCAGTGTCCCATTTGAAAAAAATAAATTACCTACACCTATTATCAATTTTTCCATTATTTTGTCAGCACTCTGTATAATGAAAATAGAAGATTTACATCGAAAGTTCATATAAAAAAAATGAGGATCAGTTCTTCCAGTATCTGTCGCACACTGTATACAATAATTGCGAACAAGATATATTATGACTCTTCTTTTGGAAAAGAAAAATTTAAATATCAATAAAAAAACATTAACCAGTCAAGTTAATAATAGTATACAAAATTTTTCAGAATGATTTAATTTAAATCTTGGGGGTAAAAATAATCAGTTTTAGACCAACAACCATCAATTTGAGAATGTCTCATGTTACCTTTACGAAGAGTGCCGTTCTTAAAAAATTGCCGACTACCTGTATATATAGGTACCTACCCATATATCTAAAAATTCATTAACTAGAAACAAGGTATCTCCTCCTCTTTCCAATTTAATATTTAATGCATCTGAAACCAGTGCCGTCTATTCTAATGGAAGGTAAGTATTTTTGAAAAAGTTTCCGATAAATATTATTTCAATATATAACTTCTTGACTAGAGCCTAACTTCATTCAATTCAATTTTTTTCCGCTCAATCGTATAAAAAATGTAGTTCCTATCCCGTGTTTTTAACCTTCACGTGCCAAAAAATTTCACCGTAGAAAGTTTAATTTTTATGCAAGCTACTGCTTTAACTATCGCATTTTATGATTATTTTTCCCATTTTATTCACTAAATACACTTCTTTTGTTTTCAGTTGAATGTTTTATTAAATTTTCAAGACAGTCGCAGGAAAAACGTTGTCCTATCTCGTGTGAAAAGTGTCTTTTCCGCATTCGAATGCACGGCAACTGCGTATCAAAATATCATTTGATTTTTATATATTTTCAATTTTATATTTAATTTTAATTTCTGAACTTTAACTTTCTCTGTGGCATTGTATTTTTTTTTATAAAAAGATATTTGAATACATTTTTTTTCAAATTTCTTGCTATTGGGCACAGCAATATATATTAAAAATTACTGATTTCAGCAAAGATGAAAACAACCTTTGAACATAACTTTCGAAAAAAGATATACAGGAACATTTTATTATAAAATAAATATCTCATGGGAGTACAGCAGCCATGGAAATCCTTCTGGACCTACCTCCTCTCCATATATTTTAGGAAAGAGAGGCAAGATGGACAGCATACAGAATTATACATATTTCTAAATGCACAAATCAGGCTTATATACAGAACGAAGCAGAATGCTAATGGCCACTGAAAGTCACAGTATTCTGGGAATGACCTCTGACATAATGCCTCCAACAGTAAACTACGACATGCCTTACAGCGTCCTTATTCCAAATAGAGATGAATGGGTCCTCCGTAAGGATGAACTATCAAGAGCAGACAGCTGTTGGTACACAGACGGCTCAAAAACACCCTCAGGCTCTGGTGCAGGTGTATACGGGAGCAGACCTAGGACAGAAATTTCAACCTCTCTAGGATCCTATGCAACCGTATATCAGGCGGAAATTTACGCCATTGTTTCATGTGTGGAGAGAGTGTAGCAAGCCAATCTCATACATAGAGCAATAAAAATTTACTCGGACAGCCAAGCGGCTTTGAAAGCACTTAGCTCTCGCCGTGTAACGTCGTAACTGGTTTTAGACTGCCAAAAAAGGCTCTCCTCAATAGGAGAACTCAATAAAGTATTGCTGATCTGGATCCCTGGCCATTCTGGCATGAAAGGAAACGAGAAGGCACACTCTCTTGCAAGGGAGGGTGCATCACAATAAGTTTTGCCAAACAAACACTAAATACCTGGACAGCAAGAAGAGCTTTAGACTTCTGGCATAATTTACCAGGATTGGTTCATTCAAATGGTTTTATACATCCTTTGAAGAATGTCTCCTAACAAATGTTAGACTATAGCAGACATGACCTACGTTGTCTAACAGGCCTTTTAACAGGCCACTGTCATCTGAATAATTATTCTAAAACTTGGACTGTCGGAAGATCCGACTTGCCGTCTTTGTCTGGAAGATGATGAAAACAACAGAGCATATAATTTGTGCCTGCCCCGCCGCGGCTCGAATCAGGTATCTGATTTGTTTGGTGAAATCTGAATGGGTGTGTGCCACAATAGACTCTTGCGAGTCGCAGTGGAGGGCCTTCTAGACCCACTCACCTAAAACTAACCTAACCATATGAAAATTTACCAAAAATAGTGAGATTTTAATATCAGAAGTAGGACTTAACAGATAGTAAACCCAAAAAATCGCTTCAGGTATGTTATTGGGTATATAAATAGGACATCCTGTTTATTTCCAACCGAAAAGGATGTATACAAAACACCTCCTTACAAATTTGAAAATTACTTTACAAAGAAACCTTTCACTAAGAAAAAACAACTACTTCTTTGGCTATATGCTACGGTCTGTTGTTTGAAAAGTTATTTTTAAATTTGTAAGACGACATAATAGTATTAAACTATTATCTTTGACATCTATTGATAACACGCTTTACTAAAATGATCATTACGAGGGGTAAACCGCCGGAAAAATACCCGGAACACCTACTTTCACATTTGAAAAAACTTCCACATACTTCCACGAAACTTCCACATACTTGCACAAAACTTCCACACACTGTTTTCTAGTTAGTTGACAATGTAAGAACCCATGTAAGAGCCCTGTATCTCAAAAACTAAAGCTCCAACGACAATTTTCGCATTTTCTACACGCTCTTTCAGTTTGTACCACCTATTCATCAACACCCTTTATAATGACAATAATTTGTTATTTTCACCACACTTCGTCTAATTTCTGTATTAAACTTCCACATACTTCCACCAAACTTCCATATACCTCACCATACTTCCACCAAACTTCCACTGCGATGTATGTACACTTACTTCCACTTGCGGTTTACCCCTCGGATAATTATTTACAGAAAACTGTATTATTTTGTCGAATTTTTGGCCCTTTATTAAGTGGTTTTTGTCTTGGTGGCGACGCCAATGATCTGTAGTCTGAAAAGTGGCGCCGCCATATTTAGTTTAAGTCTCGCCTGCTCTAGTTACCTGCAGGCTGTTTCATTCTCTAAAAATCTTAACCTAATTTTTCGCTATAACCTATGTTTATAATCGAATTTCCCGTCCATTATCAAGACAAGACAACAACCCCCCAAATTATATTTGATAGTATATATAGATGTGACACCCAATGGTTAGAGTTATAATAGACAATTTAAATTGTTACTGTCTACATCTAAGAAATTTGCAGCATGACGTAAGAAAATTTTGAGTTGATGAAGGAAGATCGGTTTTTTACAGGTGATGATAAAAAATTAGGTGCGGGTGTTTGGAAAGATGAGGCAGTGGTCGATTTAAAAGAAATTTGTAGCTCAATTCGATAGAAACTAAATTATACTTTGGAAAAAAAAAATCCGCTTCGCGTCGTTCGGGTCAACTGCAGTCGCGTGCGGGAAAGTATCACTTTCCGCACTAGTTAGGAAAATAACTATATCGGTTTCGAAGCAAATATTCGAGTCTAAAGTTTCTAAAAATAATACGATTTTTAAGGATGGTATTCCAAAGTATGTTAAGATTTTAAATTGATTATTCTTGTTTTTATCAGAAGGAAACACTTGTTCTAGAGTGTGTTTTAATATCTTTTTATTTATGATATTGTCTATTAAATTTGGATGTTATTTCTAAAAATTAGATCATTCACTAAATATAAGTGATTAAAGTTTCATTGCTTCTGCCATGAAGTTATACAATTTAGTAAGCACTATGGGATCTGTAGAAGATAAATTCACGTCCAAGTTATCCAAGAGTTCTCGAGGTTTTATAAAAGTATCTCGAAAACTTTTATACAACGCCAACGGGCAGACTAGCAGTATGTGTTCAATGTTTTCCGGTTAAAGGAAGTTACAGATGGAACACGTCGTATTGATTTCTATTCTATACGAATTATTATTTATATATGTATAACCTGTATCCATAAAAACGGCTGAATAATTAACCAAAATATATTTAATTATCCCAACATCAGAATGGAAAAAACCCTCAGACCCAATTATTATTATTATTGAGTCAGACATTATAATTTTTGACTTTTGAACGTTCGATTACAATTTGGTCTATTACTTATGAATCACTTTGTATATTAACATTTCCTATATCCTTAGTATACAGAGTGGCCCAAAAATCTGGAAACGGCCAATTACCTCGTAAATTGCTAGTCCTAATTGTACAAAATTTGGGGTTCACCTATTTTGGGATACGTAGATGCCAGATTTGCTGCTTTTTTTATATTATAAGTAACTTTGGTTTTTCAAGATCATCACCCTGTATACTCAGTCATTATTGGAATCTCCTATTCAATACGAGTTCAACCATGTAGACTTACGATTTTATTTAGAATAGAAGGTCTCAAATACATAAAACAGTGCAAAATATGCAGATATAAAAAAAATTAATGTTTAAATGTAGAATGCTGTGATTTTGTTAATCGGGCCATCATTCTTTATCGAAGAAAATTTAACGTCAAATAAATATGAACTTCTACTTATGCCCGTTTGTAATTATCAATGATTTAGTACAAGTTTTAGTAAATTTTTTAGGATCCTAAATAAATGATAGATACAAACACATTTATCATCAATTTTTCAGTCAATTTTGAAATTGACGAAACTTGTCCTATTTTTGTTCAATTTTAATTGATAAAAAATATTTTCTATCCTATTTTCTATCAATTAAATGACAACTTGGGGCAAACATATAGGGTAAACTTTATTTTAAGGTTATTGAATTTTTTATTTTTCATGATGGTGGTGACACTGGTTCTGCTCTGCTACATAACCAACCTTTATTCAAAGATTATATATTATATCGTTTATTGAGGGGTGAGAATATTGTGTATGTGAAAGTTTTTCGTTTGAGCTTTTTTAAATATCAAAAATGTCATGTTCTCATGATCAAGTAATTCGACTCATTGAACTATATAAAGAAAGATTTTGCCTTTACATAGTTGAATCATCTCAATATAAAAATAAGCACATGAGGGCTTCTCTTATATAATTCCTAACTACTACTAAGTTAATAAGAGTTGCTGCTGCTAACAATAAAAATTCTGTGTCCATTGTTGTCTGTTGTCTGTTTAAATTAAAAAATTCAAATTCTTTGCTAAAATCTGGAAAGTGACAGGTTACTAACAAAATCATACTACTCAGTGCGCATAATCACAACCTAAATATTAAGTGACTATGTGAAGTGAATGTTGCAAACACATTTTTTTCTTGTCAATTTTTTAGTGTCCTAAGTTAAGGATCCTAGAAAATTGACTAAAACTTGTACTAAATCATTGATAATTACAAACGGGCATTAGAAATGAAATTGTACCTACACTGAGAGTTTAGAGCCAATTTTAATCAGATGTGATTTCAGCAAACTGAAATTCCAGCTCATTTTGGTGTAAATGTTCGGCGTTATTTAGATGAGACATTTCCCGCACGATGGATTGGTAGACGAGGTAGAATTTAATAGCCTCCACGTTTACCGCATTTCAATCCTGAATATTATTTTTATTGGATATACTTCAAAAATTCGGTTTACAAATAGGCGTTGCCAGACACGTTTTATGTATTTTAGACCTTCCAGACTACATAAAATCATAATTTTTACATATGGTTGAACTAGCATTGAATAGGGAGATTCTAATATTGACTGAGTCTACAGAGTGATGAATTCGGAAAACCAAAGTTACTAATAATATAAGACAAACAGTTAATCTGGCAACATTACAAATATTAAATATTCAAATAATTTTGTACAATTGGGACTAACAATTTACGAGATAACTGGCCGTTTTCAGACTTTTGGGCCACTGTGTATACTAAAAACCAGTTTGTATTATTTATTACAAAATAATTGCCGTTATATTATCAGCCCGAAATTCCACAAAAAAAATCTCCGTTTTCAACGTATCTCTTTCATTAATAATGCAAAGCTTCTCTAAATCCAAATGCAAATCAGATACTTCCTTTTGAAAAATCAACAACTCTTCTTATGTCCCCGAAGAAGGACAGGAATTTCGAGTTTTGATTCGCTTATCAACAAACATTGGACCATAAATGAGTTCGGTGTGGCGAGTGTGTGTGTGTGTGTTTCTAAACAAGATTATTAATACTGGTTTTTATTTGCATTTTAACGGGCAGCAGTCCTTCCATGTGTATAGCATAATTATTAAAATGAGTACCCCGTCATGTACGTAAAATAACATAAGCGTAGAAAAGAAATACATTTTCCCATCAATATACTTTTATTCATGGCCAACGATATATTTTGAAATAAGCTTCATACAATTTGATCCGTGTAGCATGAAAATAGTAGATATATTATACACCAAGGTGGAGAAGACTATTTTTATTGACCGAGCACCATAATTATTTCACGAGTGGCCTTGCCCCGAGCGGAATAAGGTGCGAGGCTTATATGTCTTCACCACCATGTATGTATGTATTTATTTTGGGGTGACATTCACTGAGACCTAAAAGATCTATTGTGTCCCCTTACTTCTACTCAGTTTCTGAGGAGAGTCTCAGAAACTAGTAGTTCCTTTAGTCCTATTTCCCGAAGGAATGTTCCTCTTCTATCCAGTAATCTCCCAGGTGCTGTGCTCTAGAATTCTGAAGTGCTGTGCAGTTGGAAAGTATGTGGATGGAGGTTTCTTCTTCCATTCCATAAAATCTGAATTCTCCTTCCTCCATTATTTTGAGCTTTTTCTGGTGCCCCTTCAGGCGACAATGTCCCGTTAGGATCCCTGTTGAAATTCTCAGTGCAGTTTTACTTTGACTTATCCATTCATTTGATCTCAACAGGTTGTAGTCACCCAGAGGAGTCTTTGATTGTATAAGCCTTACTAGATCTTTCCAATGGTCAGATCTTCTTTTTCTCAGCTTTACCTATTTCTTCCAATATTACATTGGGGCGGATTCCGCAAAAGGGTTCAGGTATTTCAGTCCCCCTCTTTGCTAGTTCATCTGCTATTTCATTTTCTTCTATTCCAGTGTGTTCTGGAATCCATAGTAAGGTGACTATATTGTTCTCGCCTAGTTCATTGAGTTTGTACAGGCATTCTCACACCATTTTGGAACGGATTACACAAGAGCTCAGTGCTTTAATGGCTGCTCTGACTATCCTACATTATGATAATCCTTTGTCTTCTGTATCCTTTATCAATATTGAACTAGGCGCACTTTCTATTGGCGTGGATTTCCGCTTGAAAGATACTCGGGGGTTTTCCCAAGCTTTCAGAGTGTTTGGTTACTGGCCCAAACACTCCTATCCCAGTTCCTTCTATTGCTTTTGAGCCGTCTGTGTACCATTCAATGGCATTCTTTCCAAGTCTGGTAATGGTATTTGGATACCATTCCTTCTTGTTGTTTAATTTCGTAACGAATTTCTTTGAAAACTTATACTTTTTCATCATGGCATGTCCCAGGTGGTCTGATTTCTAAGAAGTGAGGAGGTGATTTTTTTTAATGATTCCCTCTCTACTTTGTCTGTATCTTGTTCTTTCAGCAACGCTTTCCTCCACCATATGTAGAGGGGTAAGGTTGAGAATCACTTCCATGGCTGCCGTTGGGCATGTTCTCAATTTCTGATTGCTCCTGTAATGCATATACAGGCTAGTCTTTGAATGTTGAAGAGGTTTTCTCTCGTCGTCAATAGGCTAGTTCTACTACTCCACGCAATGGCTCCATAAGTGATGATTGATCTCACTATGGCAGTGTACATCCAGCTTAGGATTTTTGGGTTGCAACCCCTTCAGCACCATGGTGTATATACAATTTTTCTCAATACTATACCTCATTTAAAAACCAGGAGTGATTTGAATTTAAGTTGGCAATTCTGTAGACCTCTGATTGGTCAGATTCAGCCCAGTTTCACACAACACTTTTTAATATTGACATCAGCTGATAGTTTTCATTTTTGATAGTTCTGACAGATAAATAAATAAATAGTGAAGTAGTGAGTACATTATTACATTTTTTTAAAGTAGTTAAGTCGGTTTAGCGAGTATTAAGGGAATACTGAAGTAGAGGAACATTATATAGTGCAGAAAATATTGGTGGAATACCGGGACTTTTGAAAAATTGTGATAAGTGAATAAAAAATGTCGTTCGAAGAACAAAAATGTTATCTGTGATGGACAAAATTTTGCAAGCTTCAAAGAAACGTTCAGACTTTCTTGAAACAAATTAAATTTATCTGTGTCACCTTTTGACGTGTCAAATGTAGGTACTATTTATTTGTTATATACATATTTGGGAAGAAATCGTCAAAGTTCATCGGAAGAACATGCCATGGAAGATATAAAACAATATAGAAAAGAATGGGTTTGGTAGAAAATACACTATTGGTTTTTGAAGTTAAAAAGAAGGAAGAAGGTATCTCAGAAGTATTTGAAAAGTGGTTTATTACACTTAATCCGGCAACATAAAGATAACTGTTGGTAATGTTTAAATTAATACTGCATATTGCTCTACAATGCTATTAATTTTGTAGTATTGTTATTACCAGAACATATTATCAATTGTCATATTCTTTTCAATTTAATTGTAATAAATATAATTAAAGTAACTTGACTATCTGTAATTCTCCACTATCAACAATGACCATAATTTGTTTGTTGTCGATGTGAATCTGGATCTTCTTATGTTTGAATAAGAAACGAAACAGGAAAAAGTCTTACATTTTGTTTAATGCGTAGGTACATCTGAAAAATATACTGCAGATGAGAGGAGAAATCGACTTATGACTAATGTCTTTGCTATCAAGGCATATTTAATATATTTGGAACACGACTGTTGACTATGTTTTCGGAACACACCCTTCAGTAACTAATCTGGCAACTTTTAGTGGTGTGAGTAAGGCTTTTCAAATTACTCCTCCTGGTTTTTAAATGAACTATAGCTAAATTCAAGACAAAAATTGAAAATAATTCACAAACGCACCACAAGTTCCACAAGTTTTTGTTGAACCACTATCTCTGGATTCTCAAAATATTTGAATATGTCCATTATTGACCTAGGTTAATAATAGAAAATTATTAACTACTAATAGAGAAATTCAACTTCTCATTTAGCTAGAACAAGCAATAATTTTCAACCTTACAGCTAGTAGTGGAAAAAAGTTATTTGTTATACATTTTACTCTCGAAACATTGACGGGATGTACTTCCTAACCAATTATCTACACTTTTCCCATGTTTTTGTAATTATTTAACCAGCATCAACCCACTTCTCTCGATTGAGAGCATTGGAAATTTTCGAACCCTCTATCAGTAATGGACTACACCACTGATGAAATATCAATGGATTCAGTTCAGGTTCGTACTGTTCGTTTTATATGCACGGAACGCTAACGAATGGCGACAACTGTTTTATGTGTACGAGATGAGTGTTTTGTGTATGTTACATTATTTCATCCTTCATCTGTTTTGTTAGAGCGGATGTGATTTGGATCGGTCACGATTTTACCACTGGACAAGTGCAAGTCCAGATTTATAGATAATAACATACGTGATTTGGCTTATTCTGCCTTATTTAGAAATAAAATAATCTCCTTATGCGGTAGTGTTGAATGAAGTACATTTCTGACATACTCTATATGAAGTAGTTTCATACTTTTTTTATCCAAAAACTGATCTGTGAGGTTTTACGAATAATAGTATATTATACATCAAGGTGGTGAAGACTATTATTATTGACCGAGCACCAAGGTGCGAGGTTTATAAATGTCTTCAACACCATGGTGTTTATACAATTTTTTCCAATACTAGCCAAATTTAAGACAAAAACTAAAAATAATTCACAAACGCACCACGAGAAGCGTTTACTACGTCTTCTGACTGTAAAGTACACCGTCAGTTTTCGATATAGTGCTATTCAAAAGTCCCCTGCCCCCTCGTATCCTTTGAACGGCTACACTTACATTAATAAAATTTGGAGGGTGAAAATGAAGTTTTGTTAACTTCTCTACGAATAGTAACAGGTGACGTAATAGTAATAGATGACGTCACAGTGCCACTCTGGACAATAATTTTTAATAGGACCTTATGGCAAGTGATATCTCGTTTGAAAGGCATTGACATTGGCTACACAGCCATATTAATTTTGTTTGGGTTCAAACTAATTTTGACGGATAAATTAAATAAATACCAAAATTATTATTTCACATTTAAATATTGAAGATTTTTCAGTACGCCTCTGGTTAGTTGTCAAAAAAATTGACAAGTTTATCTGAAACCGTGAAAGAAATGCAGTCGAAAACATCCGACATTGCCACATTTAACTATGAAAAAACTGAAGTGCTTACTATGTAGTGATAATAATTAGAAAAAATTTTATTATCAACAATATTAAAAATATGATTAAACGTTAATTTTATAATGTACTTGTTTCATTGGGTTTATTCTATTAACATTATTTTTTCAATTTATGAATATTTAAAGATGAACACTTTTCCAAATTTGTTATGGGCTTTTTGAAGCTCAGCGTTGTACGAGAACCATAATGACCACACCCTCGAATTACATAATTGGTGACATGTATCGACCAGCTGACTTCTTATTGGCAAGCGCGTGCGTGAGATCTTCCCTCTCACTTTGTCAGTTGACTGATATTGATTTATCCAGTGGCGTTATACCTTTGTATTTTCAGTTTTACTTGGTAAAATAGGTACCGTACGCCATTTGTACGTTTGACAGATAGGCGCCATGTTTTTCCTCGCCTCTTACCGATCCCGTATAGCTTCAGATAAACTTGGCAAACTATATTTGTTGCTTTGCAAAGTTTTCTAAATAGCTTAAATATTTAATATTATTATTGTTTAACAAGACGTTCAACGTTCAACAGTTTACATAGGCAAAATGGTACGTACTCAAGCCGACAAAGTAACAGCTATCTTAATAATTAGTGAATTTAGAAATAATCTCCATGAAGCGGAATGTTTATTTAATGAGAGATACCCAGATCGCCCTATCTCGAGAACTTATTTGAGGGAGCTTCTTCGCAAGTTTGAAGCAACAGGTAGTGTTCAAGATGCCAAGCGATCTGGTCGACCAACATTTAGTGATGATAAAAAAATTGATATAGCTGCTGAAATGGTAGTAAACCCTACTTCCTCTTCAAGTAAAGTTGCGTCTATCTGTGAAGTAAGTAAAAGTACCTACAGTACAGAGAGTGTTGGCTAAAAATAAATTTCATCCATACAAGTTAAAGTTGGTGCACCACCTTTCGGATGACGACCCCGACAGAAGACTCGAATTCTGTGAATGTCAAAACCCACATTACACAAAAACAATTTGTTTTAGTGACGAAAGTACTTTTTGCCTCAATGGAAATGTGAATACACAAAATGTAAGGTATTGGAGTGACACAAATCCTCACACCTTTCGTGAACAACATACCCAATTTTCGGAAAAAGTCAATGTTTGGGCAGGTATTTTGGGAAACCACGTAATTGAGCCGTTAATTCTTGAAATTCTGGAAGATAATCCAGATGAATTCGGCCATCTGGAAATAATATTTCAACTAGATGGTGCTCCTGCACATTATTATGGTGCAGTAAGACGCTAGCTGGATGAAGAATATCGAGGTAGATGGATCGGCCGGCGAGGTCCTATAGAATGGCCACCTCGGTCACCAGATCTGACACAATTAGAATTTTTTCTATGGGGGTACTTGAAATCCAAGGTTTATACTACGGCACCAGAAACCATTGGCGTTTTGAAAGAAAGAATTATTGAAGAATGCAATGCAATTTCAGCTGACACATTCGAACGAGTACGACAAGAGTTTACTAATAGGATGTATTACTGTCAGGAAGTAGACGGAGCACATTTCGAACACTTGCTATAAGAATCCATTGTTGATATTTGATTAATTAAATTTAAAAAAAGAATTTTAATAATTTTGGTATTTATTTAATTTATCCGTCAAAATTAGTTTAAACCCAAACAAAATTAATATGGCTATATAGCCAATGTCAATGCCTTTCAAACGAGATATCACTTGCCATAAGGTCCTATTTAAAATTATTGGCCAGAGTGGCACTGTGACGTCATCTATTACCATAAATTTTATTAATGTAAGTGTAGCCGTTCAAAAGATACGAGGGGGGAGGGAACTTTTGAAAAGAACTGTTTCGTGTGACATATGAAAGAGCTTATTGCTAACGTCATAATAGTTATGAAAAAAATATCTTCAATAGCAACTTACAGTATAAATTTCTATAAAACTTCACGTATCCTGTCTCTACCAACCGATATTAATATATCACCGAACATAGTATTTATCTCTCGTATTTGTACAAAAGTAAATAAAAAAAAGGTCCCGGTAGTATCAGCTGCCTTGTTATAACAAGTTACAAGTAACTTTTATCCGAGTTCGAAGCCGTATCGTGTCCGTTCTCTCCAGTTTGTTCATAAAACGGAAAATGAAGCCAGAACTGTGTACACGTTGTTCGTTACAAAACAACAAAAACTAACATAAAAGTTACCTATATCTATATATTATATTGTGTGCTACTAGAACCAAAAAACGTGCCGTATGTGCTCACGTCGCTGTTTCTCAGATACCTACGTGGGAAGTACAAATAATAATTAACATTCCACTAAAAAATGGGGATTTGTTTATACAGGGTGATTCATTAGGAAATGCGCTTAGTAATAAGGAATCTGAATAATCTATACAAGATACAAAAAAAAGCTTCTATTTTTATTTTGTGAAAACATTGGCGTAGTGAGTTAATTTTTATCTTTTCGCTTTTCTAAGAAGCCAATACGATTGTTATGGGAAAAGGACTTTGTTGAACTCAAAACAAACAGTGGAACATAAAAATATAAAATGAAATATA